>CAUYQV010059790.1:0-70910 GCA_963574575.1 Galagoides demidoff
TGTGGTCCCAGCTACTTGGGAGGCAGAGGCAGGAGACTCGCTTGAGCCCAGGAGTTGGAGGTTGCTATGAGCTGTGATGCCATGGCACTCTACCCAGGGGGATAGCTTGAGGCTCCGTCTCAAAAAAAAAAAAAAAAAACAGTAGAAGAGAAGAAATAACAGGTATCAGAGAAGACACAAAACTACTACTAAAAATATAACTCTACAAAACACTTTTAAAAGCCCTCAATTTTTTTTCTTTTGGAAAAGAAACAATCACAAAACCTTTAGCTAGACCAAGAAGAAAAATGAGACCCAAATAAATGAAATCAGAACTAAAAAAAGACATTACAACTACTAGTACAGAAATACAAAAGATCATTAGAGACTATTATGAACAACTGTAAACCAACTAATTAAGTAAACAACTTAACCAACCAATTAAGTAAAATTTAAGGAAATGAACAAACTCCTAGACACATAGAACTTACCGAAACTGGACCACAAAAAGAATGAAAAATCAGAACAGACCGATACAAAGTCAGTGAGTCAATAAGGAAAATAAGATACATTATGTGTGTGTGTGTGTGTGTGTATACAAATACACGTCCTCGCACACACACCGTGGAGTACTACTCAGCCATGAAGAGCAATGCAATACTTTTATTTGCAGCAACTTGAATGGAACTGCAGACTATCTCCCTAAGTTAGGTATCTCAGGAATGGAAAAACAAACACCACATTGTCTCCTAATAAGATAAATAGTGGCTGTGCATGGGCCCAAATAGGTGTCCAGGACATTGGAAAACAAAAAGCAGGGGAGAGTGAACAAGTGAGGAATAAAAACTTATCTTCTGTATACAACAAAGACTATTCTGGGAACAGGTACACCGGCAGCCATGACTTCAGCATTACACAATTCACCTATATAATAAAACCCTTGCATCACCCTAATAGTTTGAAATTAAAACAAATAAATAAAAATTAAAAAAGGTCATTGCTGTACATTTTTCAGGTTTGATGAAAAGCACATCAAAAAACTCAATAAATTTCAAGTACAATGCAAGGGAATTTCAGAGAAATCCACATATCGACTTCACAGAATCCGAAGACAGGAACGTTAAAAGCAGCAAGAGCAAAGGAGACTTCCCTGAAGAACTCTCAACCCAGCAACAGCACAGTCCACGTTATCCTCGAGTGTACGTGGAACATTCTCCATGAAAGACTGTCGGTTAGGCCGCAAGACATATCCCAATAAACTCAGTCATGCCAAGTATAGTCTCTGACCACAACTGGATGAAATTAGAAACCAGTAAAAGAGGATAATGTGAGACATTTACAAGTAGATTGAAATTATACAACATACTCCTAATTACCCAAACAATGAGACAAAAGGGAAATTATAAAATAATTTTAGATGAATGAGAACAAAAACACATAAAAATTCATGCTACGTAGCTAAGGCAGTGCTGACTGGGAATTTACAGCTATAGTCATCCTCGTTGGAAAGAAAGAAGGGCTGAAATCACTTACTTTATTTTGCCATAAGGACCTCGAAAAGGAAGACTAAGTGAACCACAAAGGAAGCAGGAGAAAAGGCATAATAAAGACAAGAATGTAAACAAATACCAGTGAGAAAATGGAAACAAAACAGAAAACCCACCAAACCAAAGGTTGGTTCTTTCAAAAAGATTAATAAAATTGATAAACCTTTTGTTGGACAAAAATGTATTAGTTTCCCGTGGCTACTGCAGTGGGTTAGCACAAACCAATTTCCTGAAAGCAAACTGAGATGTCTTCTCTCCAAGTTCTGGATGCCAGAAGTCTTTAATCAGAAGGTCAGTAAGGCCACCCTCTCTGAACTGTGCGCTCCTGGCTCTTACCCCTTCTGTTAGCTCCAGGCATTTCTTGGCTGTGGCTGCACTGTGGTCTCTGCTTCCATCCCAGCCCTGATCTTTCCTTCTTCCACTGGTCTCAAATCTCCCTCTGCCTTTCACTTGTAATTATATTTGTCTCTACATTTGGATCTTACCTAGATAACCCTTGATGCTCTTTCTTTATGTTTAGACGTGTTTATATACACAAATACATATCATTGTGTTACAGTTGCCTACAATAGTCAGCACCATAACATGCACCTGCAGCTTAGGAGAGGTAGACCATGTCATACAGCCTGGGTGTGTAGGAGGCTATACTATCTAGGTTTGTGCAAGTGTACTCTATGATGGTTAAAAAGTAACAAAAGTGTCCACAGGCATTTCTCAGAATGCATCCCCATTATTAAGCAGCTCATGACTTCATGGCAAGCTGCCAGAGTAAAACAGATTTCAAACTGAAGCTTATACATACAGATATGTAGGTCGGAATGACAAAGTATAACTCATGTCAACAAACGGATTAGTCAAAACTGATAAAGTACAGGTAATCTATTTAGGATAAAGTATGGAAAAGTTACAGACAACAAGGTTTTATATGGAAGGATGAGTGTTGAGGATTTATATATGTAAGATTTCTTTCGAATGCCATGGATACCTCAAAAAATCTGACAATAAGCATCATATTCCCTGATCTGATATTTCAGCAGGTTGCATTTGGCTGGATTTGCGCACTAGTGTTTTTGGTGGAAAATTAACGTCCTAAGACTTTTCAGTACCACACTTTTGTATGTGTGTTTCTGTGTTATCTTTCCTCTCTAATTTGATACGTGTATTTGAGCCCTCCACTGACTTAGAAATCAGTTTTTCCTTTCCTCAGAAATTATATAACACAATGAAGAAGGTCTCTATCTAAATGAACTCTGAACTGCAACATTTTTTCTATGCACGCTTACTTACTTATTATTATTTTCCTGACAATGTGCATAAATAAATGAAAAACGCTAGGCAAAAATGCTTAATGTTATTCCTGAAAGTAAACAGAATTCCAACAAAAATTTCTAAAGTTCTTTTGGATTCAATTCCTACAGTTTAGAAAAAAAACTCGCAGAGTATTAAGTAACGTGAATTAATTTTTTAAAAATCTTACAACAGATAGGTTTCACAAGATATAGCAAGTCTAGTGTCTAAGCATCATCATCTCTGGTCATTTCAACTAAAATAAAATCTCAAGGAAAACAACAAAATAAAGTGGGGCAGTATACTGTGCAGGAAATTTTGATGGTTTCCTCTGGGTAGTGATTCAAGAGTCTGCCAGGGGGCCCCACAGACTCCACCCCCATCCCTGAAATCCCGTTGCTGTGGTGAAAGCCGACTCCTCCTGTAATTCCTTCTCCTACAATCTTTTCCATCTTTACATTTTCAGATCCTACCTCTTTTAGAAACAGTGCAAATACCAGCTGCTCCAGGAAGCTTTCCAGGATCATCTCCAGATGTCAGTATTTTTTGCTTCTGAATTCACTTAATTCTTTCCCAACTCAGGCAATACATCACTTATGACTTTCTACCTTTAATTCCTTTTACAAACTGCGAGTTCCATTTATCCGTTTCTTTAATCCAACAGTAACAACAGTAGTGTGGTGCATTGCCTTTAGTGAATAATCAATCAATATACATTTATTTGTTGAATAAATAAAAAAGTAATGCTTGTACCCTCAATGAATCCCAAACAATAAAATTTTTAAAAAAATTGAGTCTAGGCTCTCTAATAAGAAATAAAAAAGATAGTAATGCCATTCAGAAGAAGAACTTTAGACAAGTAAGAATTTTGATTCTGGAAAGAAGTGTAGAATTCACACAGATTATGGGGTCTTTACTTAGGAAGGTGAGTTTGAGTAGATTACTGTGGGGTGAAGTACTAAAAAGCCTAAAGTCAAATTGTTGAGTTCTACAAAAAGGAAAGGGTTGTTTGTTAAAAGAAATAAGACTATTAAGATGAGTCTTATTTTTTAATAAATGGTAAATTTTACATTTCAAATTGGAGCAGACATTACCTTCACTCTTGATAAAAGGTATTATACAAGCTATAGATAAACTATGTTTTACTCAGAAAATTAATGAAATCCTGAAATAAAGAAGAAATTTAATTAAAATCTATTGTTTTTAATTTTAGATTTTTCACCAATAGATACAACTTTAACCAGAATTTAGAAATAGAGGAGATAAAATACAAAATTATGAGGCAAGATGCAAAAAGTGTCCAAAGTGGCAAGGAGGTACAATTACAAGAGAAAGAGCAGAAAGTCAGACATCCATTCACCCTGAGCCTTAGTTTTCTCAACTGTACCACGAACACAAAAACCTGCCTCACCGGATTGCTCAGAAGAAAAAGGGAGATGCATTTTCAATGCACCTGGTACATGCTAGCTGGTCCCCAAAGGTCAACACCCACTATGCAACTCAAATGGGAAGCTTCTGAAAGTCCCCTTCAGAAAGGTGAGTGACATTAGCTGATTACAACTCAAGTATTGAGAATGTATTAAGAGGTGTTTTCTCTTCTCTCCACATCCACACCAGCATCTGCAAATTCAGGATTTCGATGTGGATTAATCTAACTAAAGTTAGGTGATGTCTCAGAATGGTTTTGACTTACATTTCTCTGATCCTTAGGGATCATGAGCTAATGCAATGTCTATGGAAAGAAGTATGGAGAATTCTCAAAGAACTACAGGTTGACATTCCATTTGATCCTGCAATCCCCTTACTAGGTATCTACCTAAAAGAAAAAACAAATCCTTTTACCCCAAGGATATTTGCACTAGAATGTTTATTGAAGCTCAATTCATAATTACCAAGACATAGAAGGACCCAAGTGCCCCAAACCCACGAGTGGACTAACAAACTGTGGCATGTGTATATACCATGAAGTACTAGTCAGCTGCAAGAAGAGATGGAGACTTGTCTATCTTTTGTGTTTACCTGGATGGAGTTGAAACACATTCTTCTTGGTAAAGTTATCTTAAGAATGGGGAATAAAAGATATCCAGCATACTTAATATTAATATGAAACCAGTATGTAAACAAGTATAAGCCCACACAAAAGAAAAACATGAGTATAGTCTACACAGGGGAAAAGACAGGAGGAGGAGAGGAGAGGAAGAGGAGGGAGGGTGATTGTGGGATCTCACCTAAGGTGCACAGTGTGAGGGTTTTTAGCACGCCCCCTCCAGGTGAAGGGCTGAACTGCAACTTTACCATGGAAATGAAAACAATACATTTGTATCCTCATATGAATCTGAAATTTTAAAATAAAGGTGTTCTCTATTCTGATGACACAACTCTACAGGGTTAAACACAACATAGGTTTTGTCCATTTTTGTTATCTCTGAATGGCTAATACGCTCATTTGGCTGTTATTTTCAAATGTCATCTTCTAGCAGCTGTTCAACAGCATGAAATGCATGATAAAATCTGTGAGGTCCCTGGTAGACATGGGTTTAGTCTTTGATCTTGATATGGGAAAAAGAAAGTTTTTGAGGATGAAGTAAATGGAAATCAGGCAGGCAACAATCCCTGGACAGCTTGCCAGATCCTCGGAGGACAGACCATTCTGGAAGGATCTCCCAGGATATCTTATGTTGTTTCATTTCTGGCTTGCAGAATTAATTTCTGTTAGTATTTTCTAGTTAATTATACTTTTAACTTTTATTTTAATATCAATAGTCCCCCTTTAAAACCTCCCTAATCACTAAATGGAAATGGAGTCACTCTTCTTAGTAGCCATAAGCCAGGAAGGATTAAATTCAATGTTTTTACCATCATCTGGTAAACAGGTGGGTGTCTTTTAAATAGCCAATTGTCACATCTCAAGGGATTGACCGTGTAAATGCAAGTCTTCATGGACCTGTACCTATGTCTGTGTACACTGCCATCTTTCAAGAAAGTCATAGTACTATGACCATCTAAGCTGAGAGCCAGGGCTAGAGACCATCCAGGCTTAGGAGACTTGGCGCATCCCTGGAGAAGGCTCATTGCTTTGCACCTCACACAGATAAGGAGCACACCTGGAGGCATTAGGGCAGTGAAGAGTGGTGGGCATGTTCCATTCAATGCAGCGCCCACTCTTTCTTGCCACCCTCCATCAAGATGCATGTGCTCGTCCTGTTCAGAGCCGTCAATCACGGCCTGTGCTAGGAAAGGCGACTCATCACACACTCCTTCCGAGCACAGACCTCACAACTGCACTGGGCAGATCTTCACTGCTCACTCCCCTCCTCTTTGATCTTCTTCTGAAACACCAGCAAGGTGTATATTGTGGTCAACTTGTTAAGAAGGTGTCTTGGTCTTATTATTCACACCCATTAAGTCTTGGTTTCTTTCCTGTGTCTTTATCCTTCTGTCTGACCCTTTTCTTTTTCTTTTTTTTTTGAGTCAGAGTCTCACTATGTCACCCTGTGTAGAGTGTCATGGCATCACAGCTCACAGCAACCTCAAACTCTTGGGCTTAAGTGATTCTCTTACCTAAGCCTCCCAAGTAGCTGGGACTACAGGTGCCCACCACAACACCCTGCTATTGTTGCAGTTGTCACTGTTGTTTGGGAGGCCCAGGCTGGGCTTGAACCCTCCAGTCCCCATGTATGTGGCCAGTGCTCTAGCCACTGAGCTACAGGCGCTGAGCCTTCCTTACCCTTTTTTATTTTCTTCACTGTGATCTATACTATTGCACGAGTAAGTACTTGTTCCTGGAATGCAGCTAGAAATAACACCAACAATTTTTTTTTAATCCTCCATTCAATCTCAGAAAAACAAGTATACATTTGTCTCTGTGTTATTCTTTTCCTTGGAAATACTCACTATACAAAGGTAAAAATGCTTCAAGCTTCAAGCTTTTCCCAAAGCAAAACAGTTTGGCACATTAGAGGCGGCACTGATCTTCCGTATTATTCTGCATATCTCATTGTTTTGCAAAGAGGGAAACCAAGAACAAGGAGATAAAAGTGATTCCCCTAAAGTCACGAAGTAACTGTCAGAGGCGAGGCCTCTGCCCAGTTCCCCGGACTGAATCCGACTCACTTTCCCTCACATCAGTGCTGCTCCTGAGTTTTTATCGTCTCTGTTCTGTGCTCAGCTAGAACAAATCTTAATTAGAAACAGACAAATATGTAATGTATGCCTCACTCAAATCAAAAGGGGAAGGGAATGAAGGGTTATTTCAAGAAAGCTGCTCGTTTTTTTAGTTCTCTAAGTGTTCTCCAGATGTCTTTCCAAAACGAACGAATTAATTTGCATTCCCACCAGCAGTGTAGAAGTGTTCCCCTTTCTCCACATCCACACCAACATCAGACCTGCGATTTGATCCTGCAATTCCTTTATTAGGTATATATCCAGAAGATCAAAAATCACATTACAACAAAGATATTTGTATCAGAATGTTTCTTGCAGCCCAATTCATAATTGCTAGGTCATGGAAGAAGTCCAAGTGCTCATCAACCCATGAATGGATTAATAAATTGTGGTATGTGTACACCATGGAATACTATGCAGCCCTAAAGAAAGATGGAGACTTTACCTCCTTCATGTTTACATGGATGGAATTAGCAAATGTTCTTCTTAGCAAAGTATCTCAGGAATGGAAGAAAAAGTATCCAATGTTCACAGCCCTATTTTGAAACTAATTCATAGTTTTCTTATGAATGTTATAACCTATTTATAGCCTTAGAATATGGGAAGGGGGGTCAATGGGGGGAGGGAGGGTGATTGGTAGGGTCACCTCTATGGTTTATATTACAAGAGTACAAGTGAATCTTTCTAAAAGCAGAGTATGAATGTCTTAACTCAATAACTAAGAAAATGACATGAAGCCTATGTTAACCAGTTTGATGAGAGTATTTCAAGATGTGTATGAAAACACCACACTGTACCCCATGATTGCACTAATGTACACAGTTATGCTATAAGAAATAATAAAGAAAATTTGAATGGGGGGGAGAAAAAAAGCTGCTACTCTTTCCATTAGATCGAGAGACAAGTCAAACACAGGAAAATGTCATTGTAACAACGGTCCCAGAGGAGCTGGCTCTGCCCAACCACGTCTCACGCTTACCGCAGATCTGACCACTTCAGTCATAATTTTGTCAAGAGATGCTCTATTCTGTGTTGCCCAAAGCATTTCCTTCAGTTTAATCACTTATAAAACTCTATGGCTTCTAGAACGGATGATAAATTGATTTTATCCTCTGGTAGTTGGGAATCACTAATCTTGTTGAGTTTTCTCTGTGTCCTATATGCAGTTGGTGAATACACACAGAGACATACGCTAGATTTTGAACAAATTCCTAAGTGTGAGATGAATTACCTTCACAACATAGCTCATCTAATTATTTTTGAGTGAGAAATAAAAAAAATTAATCAAATTGTCAGTTCAGTCAATGTATTATATTTAAAAGCATCATATCTTTTAAAGGGGACACACTTAAATACAAAGTAAGATAAATGCATTACAGTGTAACAATTAAGTAGGAATCCCTCGAGATCACCAGTCTGGTTAATGGCCACATTTATTTCAATCAGTACGAATGAATCTATAGCGGTCAGGTATATATCACAGAGACCTGTCTGTTCCCGTTGTCTGTTACTTGCATTTCCAATTCCAGCCTCGTCCTGTCCTAGTGATAGGGCATTGACTCTAGTTCACTACATTAAAAATATCACCAGAGAATATTTTGTAACGGAGTTTTGAAGATGATATTCTTTATACTCTCAGGGAAACTATTTCTACTTCTTGAAAATTATGGTTATTTACCATTTACATATTTTCTAGAACCTTACTGCATGTAAAGCATTTTTCCTGAGATGATATTATTTAACTTAAGTTGCCTTGTTCTGTATTGAAATACTTGGTGAATTCTGTAAATAAAGTTGGACAGAGTTTTTCAAGAGACTGGATATCTTCACTTTATTCTCTCTTCCTTTTCTCAGTAATAACCTTGTAGAAGTGTCTGTCTTTAGTGGAAACTCACCCAGAGATGATGGATAATCTGAGATTGTCAGTGAGAAGCCAGGGAGAACCATCCAAGGTTACATGGCCACTTCTTACAATTCTTGCTCAGGATAGATTTTGTTGACTTGGGACCTTTATTTCTGAGATTAGAAACATGCTATCTATTTTCTAATTATTTTTCCCACTTACTTTCTTTCATGTCTTTATGTAAATTCCTTCTAGATCACCCAAGGCAACACTGCCTACATAGCAACAACAGAAATACAAACACATGCTTTTTCAAAATACGTCACATTTTATTTTATAAAGTCTTCAAAGTCACTTAAGACCAGACACAAATATGCCTCCAACACACTTTATTTATTTTAGAGAGTCACCCCTGTGGAGCTTCTGTTCTCCAGAATAATTCATTTTCCCAGTTTTTTTGAATCCATACTTGCCAGAAATAATAAAAATGGACCATCTATCAAAACTAGATTTGACATCATTGAACAAAACACAGATACCTTCTTTTCTGTTGCTAAAATCCATTTTGACTTATTCTTGTGTATAAACAGAAGCATATATGTATTAAAAAGGCCTTATGTTCAAGATTTATCTCAGAGTCTAAGACAAGAACAGTAAGTTACAAAATATGTCCTTCCTTTTACTACTTTATTATTTAAATATATCTGCCTGGATTATAGACTTATTATCATAACAATGGGCTTAGTTTACTCAGGTGTTCATTATATCACAAATTGCATTTTGTTTTGTTTATTTAGTAGCAATGAAGACCTAAGAAATATTTGTAGAGTAACCACTTTAAATAAAACCTCAGACTACATAGTAATAGTGTATCCTATTTGGGATTTTTGTTTAAGAAGTAGTTTATAATTGCTTTTATCACAGGATGGGAGTTGTGGGGAAGGAGAAATGGGTTACTTATGTACTTATGTTACTTATGTTGTCTATGTTAATTTGCCCCTATAATAAATATTTTACTATATTATGTATCCTGTTACATCACGTTGTATGCTACACACCTTAAATATAATAATAAAATGAATTTCAAACAAAACAAAACAACCCCTCCCCCCAAAAAAACCTCTGGAAAATGAGGCAAACATGAGCTTTAATGTACATTCATCTGTGCGCAGAGGTGGGGGGTGAATCTCGCATGGATTCATCTTTAGAGGTCTTACAAGAATTCTGCTCAAAGAGTTTCACACCTGTTTAAGAAAGATGTGAAAGATTTCTAAATTGATGTTTACAATAAATGGCTTACATGAAGAACCAAAGAAATAAGGTAATAAGAAATTTTGTAAAAGGGTGGAATAATTTATGATGCTTAACTTAAAAAATTTCCCACAGACATTCTTCGGAGCAGTATCAATGTGAGGATGGCCAAGGGATGTTGGTTTGTCAATTCTGTTTTTATATTGTGGATATCATGTGAGTTATTTCCTTCCTTCCTTCCGTCCTTCTTTCTTTCTTTCCTTCTTCCCTCCCTCCCTTTCTTCCTTCCTTCCCACCATCCTTTCCTCTCTCCCTCTCTCTCTCTCTGTCTCTCCCCACCCACCCCCCATAGTTGGTCTTCTCAAACCATCCTGATCAACAACAGAGGACCACTGTGTTCTGCAAAGATGAAAACGAGAACAATACCTCTGTTCTGAGTTGAGGCTGGTTACTGGATTTCCAATCAGTATGTGTTTAAAGACATTGTGTTTCTTAGGTACAGAAAACCAGAGCAGTTTACTCTTCAGAGAACCCTCTGAAAATGGAGGGAAAGAAAGCCAGTCCACCATTCCTAGTCTTCTAATAGCCACCGCCATTTTTGTATCTTCCTATCTTTAGATTAAGTATCTAGACTCCGTCTCAGCATTAATTTGTGTGTGCTTGGACAGAGCATTCCCCCAGTAGACACGTAATAAAAGAAGACACCCACCTTTTTCTGAAAATTGTAAGAAATTTTGCTTTAGGAAGTAGGTTGAGAATGAATGCAAAATTTCTAATTCATGATACGACATTATCCTATATTTACCACCTTTGTATCCATGGTGAAGAAGCATTAGTTTCTGAATTCACCCAAGATTCCCTTGGTGGCTCAGAGTTTCTCACTGGGGGGAAAGTGCTGACAGGTGCCTGGCTTCCCCTCCAGGAACCCTCTCTGATTACTGACACCAATGAGCCTTTCATGGGCATCCCTCATATCAGTCACTATTTATCCTTTGGGAAGTTCAGTCTCTTAGGACTGAAGCTCAGATATGAATTCTAAAACATACTATCTGGGTTGAAGAAGCACCCATGAGGAAAAATAAATAAGAATATATTAATGAAAACGAAACATATGTTTTGATTTCACCTTACATTAGGATCATTTTTTTCCTAAGAGAAAAAAAAAAGGAAGAAAAAAATAATGATCTACTACCCATGAGCATTGTTATGTAACAGAACCCAATTGTCCAAATTTCACTTAGGTGCAGGTTAAAAGAAGCGACCACCAGATTCCAGTCCGTGACGGAATTCCAGGCACTGAATGCCACTGAAGCCCTCGCACATACTACATACAAAATCCCTGAAGTTGTACATTGAGAATGTAATTTCCTATAAAGACCTTATAATCTCTCTTCTTCTGGTTGTTTGGAGGTATTTTTGTTTTGTTTTGTTTTTGCTTTGCAGAACTCCTTATGCTACTATTCATGTAACCTACACTGTGGGAACAGTAACACAGAGAGACATTTTAAATAACATGGAGAGAAATTAAAAAGCCCATTTGTAGATAAATGTCTAAAAATGCTCATCCCATATTTTTCCACTGGGATAATGACATAATTGGCGCAGATTTTAGACAGTTAAGTCACCAGTGCAGAATGAGAAAAAAAATTATTGTTGAATATCCATCCTCATTTTAAAGCAGATACTGGGTCCAGCAAGGTAAATAAACAACTTAAAATTCCATAGTGACTTTAATAATTTAAAGGGAATTCTAAAAATACAAACCTAAAGTGATCATTTAAGTATTGAAATATTTATATGACATTTCAAGTGCAAACACTCTTTTATTTTGTTATTTTCCTATTGTATCATTGAGAAATTTACTTATTGTAGAGGAAATTTTAAATTGAATTCTTCACTTAAATGTCTCACTGTGTTTTGTTTTGTTACATCTGTATCATAATCAAGAAACTGTTATTATTCTTTCTTTAAAAATTAAGTGTCAGTAAGTCATATTTTACCCACTGTATCTAAACTTTCCCCCGTAACACCTCATATTTCCCTTCTGTGATTTTTTTTTTAGCGCTAACCCACTACTTATCACAGTATATATTTTTCTTTTTTAGCTTTTGCATAGCCATTTTTATTACTCTAGAATATAAGCTTCATGAGATAAATAGATTCAAATTGTTCCCTGCTGTGTGGTTCCCAAGTGCTTAAAACAATGCCTAAAATATGGTAAAAGTTCAGTGAATATTTGCTGAATGAAAAAAGTAATGATTATTGAAATCTATTGGGTGTTACACAGAGTTCTGATACAAAAATGAAGTAACAATTATTTTCATCCTGTAGCATTTCACACACTGTGCACATTACTATACGTACCAAAGAGCCGTAAAAATAATTGTTGACTTTTTGTTAGACAAGTTAAAAAATGAATTATTTTGTTCATTATGGCCCTATACGTCTTTCAATTTAATTTCCTATTTTTTCCAACTGAATCTTTAATATAATCAAGAAAGAAAGAAGATCCTGAAGGTTATGATGAGACGCTAAAGAGATTTGAGCTAAGAATTACTCAAGGAGGAACCCTTTTGGGGCAGCAAAATTAAAATGCAGATATGAAGACATGGTCCCAAAGCTACTGAGACAAGAGTGGTGCCTCAGGGATTTCAAAATAGGTGTAGCGTAATCCAGCCGTGGATAGATGGCACCTGGCACAATTGGCAAGATGAGTCCACACTTTGCCAATTGTGACTTGAACTGCCAAAACGATCTAGTGCAAATGTTCTTATGATAAAAGGATTTCTTTTTCTTCTAGGTAGATACCCAGGAATGGAATTGCTGGTCAAGTGGAGGGTCTACTTTACACTCTTTGAGTACTCTCCATATCTCCTTCCAAAAAGGCTGAACCAGTTTGCAATCCTACCAAAAGTATAAAAGTGTTCCCTTCTCTCCAGAACCATACCAAGACTGTAGCTTTGTGATTTTGTGATGCGGGCTATTCTCACTGAAAGGAGGAGATATCTCAAGGTGGTTTTGATCTGCATTTCCCTGAAGACTAGGGATGCTGAGCACTTTTTCATGTGTTGGTTGGCCTTTCATCTGTCTGCTTCAGAGAGGTTCTATTTATGTCACTTGCCCAATGACAAGTGGGATGTTTTGCTCTTTTTTGTTGTCACTGATTACTTTGAGTTCTCTGCAGATTCTGGTTAGGAGCCCTGTGTCAGATTGGCAATATATAAATATCTTTTCAAATTCTGAAGTTTTTCTGTTTACTTTAATTGTTGTGTACTTAGCTGTGCAAAAGCTTTTTGGCTTGATTATGTCCCATTTACTTATTTTTGTGGTTGCTGAGATTGCCAATGAAGCCTTCTGTGATATAGGTATACTACGAAATACGAAATACTATTCACCCATAAAAAAGACAGAGACATCTTTTGCTTTAACCTAGATGGGATTTGAGAACTTTCTACTTAGTATAGCATCACAAGAATGGAAAAGCAAGTCTGCAAGGTACTCAATACAAAGACAAAGCCCGTAGATGAGCATGCACACCCACAGGAGAGAACACCTTAATTTAGTTCAAGTGGGGGGAGGAGGCAGGAGAGAGGAAGAGGGGAGGAGGGAAGAGGGGGGATTGTTAAGCACTCACTTAATGGGCACAATGTGGTGGTACGTGTGGTACGTGGCTGAAGGGCTCAGCTACAACTTGGCCTTCATCTAACAAACACAAACAATGTAACCTAATCACCTGTATCCTTATGTTAATATGAAATAAAAAATAAAGAAAACAAAATAAAAACTAAAACAAGTAACTATGGCTGCGGTCCTTTCTACTGTGCTTTGCATGGCTTCTAAAATTTAAATCTCTTGTATCCTTTCCCCTAGAAAGACTTCCCTTGGGAACACACTTCTGTCCCTAAGACATGTTCAAAAATGTCTTTTTAAAGGGAGTTTCCTGAGGCTAGTAGTATGCACGGTTGAAGGGAGAGAAGGAAGGTGGGGGACCAGCAGGGAAGCTTCTGTAGTAGTGTTATTATTCTAATAAACAGGGGGGTTGGGTTCACAATGACTATTCATCTCACATATCCCTACAGATCCCTCATTTAGCACAAATTTACTTTTTCTTTTCTCAATATGGGTGATTTATGACAAATCTAAATACGTCTAAATAACCATTAGATAATACTAAATATTCACATTAAAGGAAAAAGAATGAAGGCAGGGAGGGAGGAATGAGCATTCTAATGCCAATTACTGCCAGAGATTGATGGGTGGTGGAAATTCCCCACGTGTGAAGGACTTTGAAGAAAGAAAAGGACGCACCTCATGTCTGAATAGATGGGGAAAGACCATCTGAGATGTACTCCAAGTTTTTGAAATTCAGGGATTAAGAAATTTGAAAGCAAGGCATGTGGAGGGTAGGCTAAATTTAGAGAAATATGATTTTAGCTAGTAGTCTTTTTAAACACTTCTTAACCCTGTTAACAAATCTCTGAACATGAATGGTGTGATTCTATTAATCTTTGCTGTCCCTTGCCATTTATTTATGTCTATCACCCACAGCCTCCACCCCACCTTAAAGTGGAGCTGACTGTAGGTGAGACTGTGAATTAGGCAGGTGGACTGCCTCTTACGCACTGCCCTTTATTTTTATCTCACCACCTTTCTTTGGGTATCACACGCCCATTAACCTAACCCCAGTCCCTGCCCTCCGATTTCAACCCTCTGCGTACGGCCTCTGCTTGGCACAGCTCAAGCCTACTCTGCCTTTTCCTGACTAATCATTCTTAATTTTCTAAAATACTACAAATGGCAACCATCTCATTTTCTTTTCTCAGTTTGCTGTTGGGAAAATTGATCACCAAGTCCCGTCTCTCTTACTTTTTCCTCTCAAATGTAACTTAGTGGAAACGTTTTTTAAATAAATTAAAAACATTAGCACTCGGCTGTAAATCACGCTAGTAAGAGATAAGCACAGATGTCTTAGGAGAACATTACACTTTCCCATTTTAAAAGAGAAGTTTATCAACAACGAGAAATATACTTGCAAAATATATTTAGCATTTTGTTTCTTAGGTACATTCAGGAATGTCTCCCATGTCTCTACTTACAAATCAATACAGATGTGCCTGTCAGAGCAAACTGGGCATTCATATGACATTTCTAATAAAATTCAGTATCCATCACAGTTGGGCCCTGAAACAACTCAGAATTTTCATCCTAGTCCATCATAATCAGATTTTGTTATCTTCTAATTGGGGAGAAATTAATCGACAACTCATTCTGATGAAATCCTGATTTATATTCATTAATATCTAATTGAATAGGATGTGGGGGCCTAGCAAACCTCGTTCTCTAAAGAAAAATAAGATTATAAGTTTAGGGATGTCATTCTGGGAATGTGTGCATGAAATCGGAAAGCCTCTTCATTTTCCTTTACAATAGAATCGTGTTAAATTCAAGTCACAGTGTAAAGTTACACTGCAGCTGGAAAAGATGCGATGTTTTCTTAGAGAAAGTACCTGGCATGGGGGTGAGGGGAGCGCGTAGACAGGAGCACTCAGGAAGCCAAGAACAGATGTGAAAAAAAAGGGAGACAAGAGCCTCCTGATTCCCCAAGGCTTGAGGCAAAGTCCCATCTGTCAATCCCCTCCCTTGGCTCTCCCAGAAGGCTAAGCCTCCAGCTCTGCAGAGTGTCCTGGCAATTAAACCTGCTGCGAACCTGTCACATCTAGCATCGTAACCTTCCCACAACAGGCTTCCACAAACACTCGATTTTCCACGATACTCATTATCTCAGTGACCAGCCAAGGGTGGGCTGGTAACCCGCCCTGACCCACTCTAAATTTCTCCTAATGAAGTTCTCGCTGTGCCAGCCAGAGTCAACCTCACCCCAAACCTTCTCTTCCAGAGTCAGGGAGAGAGGGCACCCGTGTTCTCGATGCGTTGCTGCCTGAACCAACCCCAGTGTGATGATCCCACACTCCTCACATAGACAGAAGCAGGTTGTCACTGTGGTTTGGGCACTGGTTGGGTTCCTTTATGGTGAACTTAGTGTGAACTGCTACAAAGACAAATGTCCATAATTAAATTTGAAATGTATATATTTTTATGAAGATTAAAATCTATTCAGTTGTGTATATTCTATATTAATTTTTAAAAGAGTTTTACTGGATACTCTCTTCTGTCTATACTGGAAAGTTGTCTGGGAAGGGCCATCTTTTAGGAATTAGCACACCACCACCACAGGAAATGGGACGGTAAGAGCCCGCCTTAGGGGTCAGACCCACCCCAGCTCTACCGCTTACCATTAAGCTATTGAGAAGTTTGATAGCCTTTGATCTGACTTTCCTTACTTATAAATTATCCAAATTTCTTAGAGTTATTGTGAACATTCATTGGTATAGAATAAGGGCACAGACATGTCACAGCAACACAGGATGTATTACATCTTACTTCCTCCCAGCCAGACTGCCTGGCATCACATCCCCCTATATGAACAAGTGGTTAATAAAGGCTGCTTAGCTGGGCACGGTAGCTCATGCCTGCA
Source organism: Galagoides demidoff (assembly GCA_963574575.1). NCBI lineage: Eukaryota > Metazoa > Chordata > Mammalia > Primates > Galagidae > Galagoides > Galagoides demidoff. Next base: position 16,607 of record CAUYQV010059790.1, read on the forward strand.
GTCTTTAGCACTTGGGCAGGCTGAGGCAGGAGGATCCCTTGAGCTCAGGAGTTAGTAACTAGCCTGAGCAAGAGGGAGACCCCATCTCTACTAAAAATAGAAAAATTTGCCAGGCATTGAAGCAGGTGCCTATAGTCTCAGCTACTTAGATGGCTGAGTCAGGAGAATCACGAGAGACCAAGAGTTTGAAGTTGCTGTGAGCTATGAAGACTTTATGGCACTCTAGCCTGGGTGACAGAGTGAGACGCTAGCTAATTTTTTTTTTTTTTTTCAGTTTTGGCTGAGGCTAGGCTTGAACCCGCCACCTGTAGTATATGGAGCCGGCGCCCTACTCCTTGAGCCACAGGTGCTGCCCAGAGTGAGATGCTATTTCAAAAAGAATAGAATTAAGAAATTAAATTAAATAAAGACTGCTTGATGATGAAGTTTTTTTCCGTTCTCTATTTCATAATTTAAAAATCGCCACGTTGTACTTTGTAAAACCGCAAAAAGATTAGCAATTAGCATTTCCTTTTCCATTTGAGTCACACCTTTACAAGATCGGGAGAGCCTAACAACAAAAGAAGATAATTACTACCATTTGTAAGGTCATCCAGCAAAATTAGAGAAACACTAGCTCTTTTTGCTTTTTCTCATACAGATCCACATTATTATACTGCTATTAACATTTTCCCCATTTGCCTACAAGATTTTCCCTTCTTACCTACATGACCAATTTCTAAATTAATCTGTGACTTAATACAAATTAACATATGAACAAGAATGAAAAATAGGAAATTATTAGATGAAAAAAATGTACCTTAAAAGATAAGAAACTTGGGATAAATTAATGCTCTAACTTGCTCTAAAGAGTCACTAACCAAGCATCAGGAAGATCTGAGCCACAATAAATCTCTGCCCCTTCTCTGCAGTGATAAGAGAATCTGTGCTTTAAACAAAGTATTCTCTATTTTCCAAAAGTCAGGACAAGTGTGCTTTCATAGTCAACATGTATTTCTCTTTTTTCCCTCTTTTTTTTGAACTGATACAATCAAATAATTTTTATTGGTGCAATGTCTTTTTTATCCAAAAATTTATTCATATTTTAATCCTTATAGAAGGATTTATCAGCTTTTATATGAGTATATTAAGATTTTCCCCACATGTAGAGAAGCCTGTGTTTATCAGGATAAAGTGAGTATTTATGTTATTTAGCAAATATGAAAAATGTAAAGAGAAAAAATTTAAGACAGAAATCTCACACACAAAGGCAGATGCTAAATGCTATTTCTTTTTTCTATCTTTTCTTTTCATTTTTTATTTTTTTGTAGAGACAGAGTCTCACTTTATTGCCCTCAGTAGAGTGCTGTGGTGTCAGAGCTCACAGCAACCTCCAACTCCTGGGCTTAGGCAATTCTCTTGCCTTGGTCTCCCGAGTAGCTGGGACTATAGGCACCCTCCACAATGCCCAGGTATTTTTGTTGTTGTTGTTGCAGTTTGGCTGGGGCTGGGCTTGAACCCACCACCCTCGGCCTATGGGGCTGGCGCCCTACCCACTGAGCCACAGGCGCTGCCCCTAATTGCTATTTCTTTTATGAAACTTAGTTTCAGATACAATGCAGGCCTTCCCACTATGATATTTTCCAGGTAACAAGAATGATTTTATATCCTAAATTTTGGTAGGCTCAGCTAAGGTCATGTGTTTTTTATTGGGAGAAGAAATATACTCTAAAATAATGATAAAAAGTATGGTATAGTGAATACATAAAATATTAACATAGTCATTTATTATCCAATATTTTGTACTGTACATAATTGTATGTGCTGTACTTTTACGTGACTGGAAGCACAGTAGGTTTGCTTACACCAGGAGAGCCGCAAATACGTTGCATGTTAATGTTACAAAGACCATGTTACTGGGTGATAGGAATTTTTCAGCTCCTCATGGGACCACCCTCATATATGAAGTTTGTCCTTGACTAACAGGCCATTATGAGGCTGGGCTCAAGTGCTCGCACTGTGGGAGACCAATGTGGGAGGATCTCTTGAGTTAGGAGTTTGAGACTAGCTTCAGCAGGGGTGAGACCCTATCTCTACTAAAAATAAAATTAGCCAGGCACCGTGGCAAGTAACGCCAGTTCCTTAGGCGGCTGGGTCAGGAGGCTCACCTTAACCCAGGAGGTTGAGGTTGCCACGAGCTAGGTTGATGACACAGCACTTGAGTCCAGGCAACAGAGTGAGATAATGTCTCAAATGAATGAAGGGATGAATGAATGAATGAATAAATGTCATTATGAGGTGCACGACTATATATTGTGCCAAATGGTGCTTCTGTCTGAATTGTTATCAGAGTTGAGTCTGGCAAAGGGATTTATTCATTTAGCTTTCTTGAGTGTAACATCTGTGCTTATGCCAGAATTCCGTCTGTATTATTTTTGGCCTGGCACCTGGCAGAGCTGCTTACCTGGTGCCAACCTATGTCCATTGACGTGCTTGTGTTTCAGAGTTGTACTCCAGTGGGCAGAAGGCAAAGACATGTCAAATACCCCTTCTCCTGGGTCTATCCAACTAATAGAAATTACTTTATACAGGAAAATGTATATGGTAGAAAATTTCTTATTCTTTGAATTATCTACACATATAAACTAAATTGTTTTAAAAATCATATTGAGATCACAATTTTACAAAATTAGAAATTATTAGCAAATAACATGCTTTAAAAATAAGACCTGGGTTAGACACCTGCTCTTCACTCCTCTGTTGGCCATGTGTGGTCCTTGTTTCTTTAATTATAAAACAGTAAAATTATAAAGGTGGCCTCAGTATGGGGTAAAGTATGTTAGTCACAGTTCTATGCTCAGGTTTATTTTTAAACATTTTCAGGTGGCAAATGAAAAACATTACATTGCGGTACAATAAATGAGAAACATTTTTCATAATTTAGATGTTCACGTACATTAAATATTTTCATTACTAAAAAAGTCTTTATTTTCTAACTATGAATACATATTATTCCCTATTATGTCCATTTCTTCAATTAAGGTCTACACTTCTCAGACAGCTAATATTCAGAAAATATTTAATGTTTGAATTAGGACAAATATGAGTATTTGTGAGTGTATGTAAATGTCGACATGTGCTCACACACACGTATACATATCCCCCTTTCTATGCCTGCACATACACTGCTGTATAGCATTGTGCATATCCAGAACTTATATAAGTTTATATGGATATGCAGAATTTACATTTTCTTCATAGCACTTTACTATCCAGAAAGCCCTCATTCCTTATTTTAATTTTAATTTTTAATTTTTTTCTTTTTGAGACGGAGTCTCAAGCTGTCACCCTGGGTATAGGGCTGTGGCATCACAGCTCACATCAACCTCAAACCCTTGGGCTTAAGTGATTCTCTTGCCTCAGGCTCCCAAATAGCTGGCTTAATTTTTATTTTTCAGAAGTATTTTTTTTTTCTCATTCACAGTCTTCGGCCTTTCCACATATGGCTTAGCATCAGCTGGTCAATTCCAGGAAGGACCCACTGGGAATCTCAACTGGAGCCTTGTGGTTGTTACTTTCCCCAGCTCTTACATTTGATTGTTCTTCTTTATGTTTTTAAGTTATTATTATGTTTTTCTTGCCTATTGCTTTACTCATGATAAATTAAAGCTTAAATATAGGCAGTCTCTGAAATCTGGATTGAAGGCACTTTCCTATTCCGAAGATTTGTGTTCCCCTCGGTCAGGTTTCTGGGGGCACTGCCATCTGGGACAGTGTACTATAAATTCCAGGAGGAGGTCTCATCTCTATTCAAAGTCAAAGTAAAGTGAATTAGTGTACTTGTCTTTCTCTGCAAGGAAGCCCCCACTTCTACTTTTTCTTATGCAGCTTGGTAATCTTAAAGAGTCTAATTGTCTAATTCCAGTCAAAAATGTCTGAGTGATAATATTGTGTCAGCATAGGAACCACAAGATAATTAATTTCATAAATCCATTGCTTCAACAGTGGAAAACTGAATATATTTTTTTCTACTTCCCAATAGATTCAGAATAATGGTTGAGAATAACCATAATAATTGCAGTGTTGACCTTGAGGAGGGGGAGGAATGCCTTTACTAATAATTACATCCTAGAAATTGTGTTAACACTATTGAGTTCAATTGTCACAAAACATTGTGCAGAGATGATTTTGCCATGTCCACTTTACAACTGAGGAAACTGAAGATAAAGGAGTGTAACTTGCCAATGGTCACATCAGTGGTTGGTGTGGTATTAGACTTCAGATCTATCTGATTCCAGAGCCACCGGGCTGTATTGCCTAAGAAAATACATGCTCCATGTACAGATATTACCCAAACGTTTCTCCAGATGTTAGAATGTGCAAAAGGTAAAGAAGGTGCTCGTTATTGCCACTCAACGAGAATTTAAAAAGAGAAAGCTACGGGCAGGACTATAAATTAAGGGGCAGTGTACCCTTTTATGTTGCAAGAGTATTAACTGATGTACGTTAGTGTGAGGAGAGAGGTGATAAACTACTTATTACTGGTTGACAGTTTCAGGTTAGGACACCCCGGATTAGATTTTGGTGCACTCATTAGATTTTTAGGACCAGTCTTTAAGTTTCAAAAAAAATTATTTCATTAATATACCCAAGTTGTAAGAAATTGCTTCACAATAATACAAAAAAACAAAAAAACACAAACACATTACCTTGTTTAAACTGACAGTGGGAGATTTCATTCTGCAGCCTGAGACACAGAAAGTCTTCAAAGGGGCACCACTCTGCATGAATGGCTCACCAGTGAAGACTGCGTTCTTCAGAGGTCTAGAGGCAGAATAAAAGTTGAACATCCTGTGTGTGTGTGTGTGTGAGTATCTCCAGCAACTTATTACAATCATAGCTATCATTATCAAGACATGGGATTGGTTATCTATAAGCAAATCATTCTCTCGCTGACAAATTCTTCTCTTTCCCTTTTTCTAGTATCCAAACTATTTCCATCCTTCTATGCAAATTTTTGTAAATAAAAAACTCTTATGTACTTAATGTTCCATCATACATTAAATGTATCTATTTTGGAGATTATTTTTATAGATTAAAGTTTAATTAACAGGGCATGATTCTATGAAATTATTTGCTATAAGTATATTCCTTCTTCCATCCTAGAGGGCGCACTTTAAATGGACACAAATTCCTTGTCTAAAATGTATGTAGGTACAATTTCTATCCATTTAACTGCAGTCTAAAAATACTTAAAACATGTTTGGTTTTCTTTGAATTATAAACCTAAGGCTGGTTCTGTGGTTAGAAATTATATAAAGTTATTTTTCTATAATGTTGGTAAATATAATTCCTTATAAATTAATTGTTCTTTATATGTTTAAGCAGTGAGAGTAGGGAAGGGGTTCTCTCTTTTCTTTGTGGTCTTTAGCATAAGAATAATTTTATTTACCATGCAAATATTATTTTTATAATAAAAAAAGTTTTAAATTCATAAAACTACTTTAAACTTAAATGATATAACTGATATAAAATGCGCCTAAATTAAGTACTTCAATTGAATGAATATTTATTGTCAAACAGAGCTTTAGAAAAAGAAATGTCAATATATTGAACTGGCTCTATTAAACCTTTTTTTCCTGATGGATTTAGGAAATGGGTTTATTGAACAGAAGAACAAGTATATAACTCATCTTTTTAGGGAAGCTGTTGCCACGGTAATAGTGAGGTGGCATCGTTCCAAGGGAAGGTTTTGTTCTAAAAGCAAGGATGAGTAACATCCTCCAGCCTCCATTCAAAACAAAAGGTGAGTGAGTTGGGCTGTTCTCCTAGGAAGAAGTGGGGGTGTAGAATTCTGACAGCCTCACTAAGGCACCACCTCCTTGTCAAATCCTATCATCTCTTGTTTAGAAATATGATTTTTTAGTGCCTATAATTCCTATTTATTTTTTCCTGCTGGTGTGAGACATATATAGAAGATCTCTCTATATATACTATACTATATATTTATGGTATATGTATATATATGGAAAGAGAGAGATCCAAAAAATGTATACACATTTAAGAGAAGAATAGCTATCCTATTCATTCCTGTCACATGGTGATACTAGAATTCATTTGATAGAATACACTATCTTTTTAGCAAATGTCATAATTCACATTGCTACCATCTCTTACAATGTGTATCTGTATTTTGGTACCCCAAGTAGGGGTGTACTATATATGAAAGACATTATGAGGTTTTTAATTTTTATTTGAGATATTAAACACACAAAAAAGATTGTTTTGAACAAAGAACAGTGAAAAAAATGAGTTTATCATCAATAAATAGTCCTATTTGTTGCAGTGCAAGGCAGGAGACCCATCTTCAATTCATTTGTCATGTAACTACATTAGCTAAAACAAAAAGTCAAACTGCAATGTGTCAATAGAAAACCCCCTGAAATTAACCAAATGCCCCAAATTTTCACTTTTCTAATGTCCCTAAGTCATCAACAGACATCTATGTTTTTCTATATTTATTCATTAGAGTGTTTAATATTTGTCCTGTGTGTGTGTGTGTGTGTGTTGCTGGGTGAGGGAGGGGTTAGTCTGATGGACATTTGTACCTGAAGGGAGAGAAGCTGAGCACTGTTAGGTGGTGAATAGCAGCGGTGGCACTTACTGCTGTGGAGAATTAAATGAACACTTAGTCAAATTATCCTATCTTTCCATGTGGGAATGGGCAGTGGGGCGGCAGGGCCCCTCACAGCCTGGGGAAGCATTCAGGGAACAACCCCCCCCACCACCACTGCCATTTCTTCCCCTAGATTAACATTCTTTTCACCTTCCAGAAGTCACGTAACCCTGACATACTTTCCTCATTACAGCTTTTCCTCCTTAAAGTTAATCCTTCCCCCAGGTGTTAAGATTTACCTTGTTAAAGATACTTTATAAATAAAGCTGCTTCCACAGTTCGGTGCTGCCTGGCTGGCAGGCTGCCTGCAGACAGACCTCCCGATCCCAGCCTATCCGTCGTCTGGTGTGTGTTTTGTTCTCGTGTGCATTTTATATATTTCACTAGAAAGTCTCCTGCGTGTCTTTCTTTTTAATTTCCCACCATTTCCACGCAGGTTATTTCTCCCTCTCTCACACTGGGTCACAAGATTTCCTCATATGGGCTAATACCCAATCTCATGACAGAGCTCATTTCTGAGCAGAAGGGAAATCAAAGACTCCAGCTCAGAGGACGTTTGTATCCACAAAGCAAAATGTCTCAGCAGGTTCCCAGCCACCCCTCCTGCGTGTTTATTCTTTATTCTCACTACTTGTCCACAGGCCCGTCTGGGCTTCCTGTGTTCCTCTTACCTTCTCCATTCTTTTTGTCTTTCCATCTACTCTTTTTATTTCTCCTTTTCTCTCAGGCTTCCAGGGATCCTTTGGGTAATTAACTGATGAGCTTTGCATGAAGAAAGAAAACTCAGACCTTGGACCAAATCTCCCCACTCAACCACAAACTGCCTCAAACTCTTCTCTTATCTGGACTGCTTTCTTACTGACAAACAGACCGTCCAGCTAGGCTTACAGATGAGTGAGCGTTAACTTGTCCTCATGCTTAGTATTTCTGGGGCTCCTGTAGTCCATGGTTTCTTTGTTTTATGAGGGGTTGTGTGTTTTAGAGGATGTGGGACACCCACGATCATTCAGTACCTACTACTAAGGCCTTACGTTCCTGTCTCCTGCTCCTTATCACAATAAATCCTAACATTGACCGCCTGATTTTGCTATTATTGTCTCCATTTTTTTTTTAAACAGTCTCATTCTCTTGTCCTGGGTTGAGTGCCCTGGTATCATGGCTCACAGCAACTTCAAACTCTTAGGCTCAAATTCTTGCCTCAGCTTCCCAAGTAGCTGGGATGCCAGGTGTGCCACTATGCAGGGCTAATTTTTTTTTTTTTTAATTTTTAGTAGAGATGGGTCTCACTCTTGTTTAGGCTGGTCTCAAACTCCTGAGGCTCAAGCAACCCACCCACCCCAGCCTTCTAGAGTGTAGTTTCCATTTTAAACATAAAAACTCAAACTAATCTGCGGGAAATCTCATAGTCTCTAAATAGCAAATGTTGTGGGGCAGCACCTGTGGCTCAGTAAGCAGGGCACTAGCCCCATATACCGAGGGTGGTGGGTTCAAACCTGGCCTGGCCAAACTGTAACAACAACCAAAAAATATAGCCGGGCATTGTGGTAGGTGCCTGTAGTTCCACCTACTTGGGAGGGTGAGTGAGGCAAGAGAATTGCCTAAGTCCAAGAGCTGGAGGTTGGTGTGAGCTGTGACACTATGGCACTCTGCCGAGGACAAAGTGAGACTCTGTCTCTCAAAAAAAAAAAGCAAATTTTGTCTATTACAACTTAATTTTGGTTCAGAATCTACAAATGTTTACTCTACAGTCCAGAAGATATTTGTGTATGGGTTTGATTTCTGAAGAAATAGAATGGTCATCAGAGTCTTTGAAGAGAGATAGCTCAAGTTTGTGGCTACATAATCATGATTAATCCAGCAAAATGATGTATTATGTAAAAAAATGACATAATCATATAGGGCCCCTTTTTATAATACTTCTGTCTACTCCATAGACCTCAGAAATCACTTAGTGAGTTTAACATTTACCCATGACTTAAAGGTAAAATGTATAAAATAGACTCTTCCCTGACACAAGTAATGAGGTTATAATTACCCTCGTAACATACTCACAAAGCAATTAGGGTTTTCACAGTCATTTTTAAAATGTATTATCTAGTTTTATTTCCTTTAAAAATCCATGGGAATAAATATTACTCTTCAAACTGAGGTCCTGTGTGCTAAATTCATTTGCCCAATTGCACATAATGAGTTAATGGCACAGCTAAAACTAAAATCTAAATTTCAAAATACCTAATTTTTGTTAATTGACTTGTAAGAAACATAATCATGTTGACTAAATTAAAGCTCTTTTCTTGCCCAAGATCATAGCTAATGTCTGAAATAAAATATCTCCTAACAATTTATGTAGGGCTAATGAATCTTACAGCAAAGAAAAACCATTTGCAATAGGAAAACTTCCTAAGACCGTATCCATAGTTAGTGTTATTCTTTACATTTTCTTACAATTGATGGGAAACTATTGGAAGCATCAGTGTTAGTGTCCACATTGACAGAGACCACCTCTCTGTGACTCCTATGTTCCTTAGTGCTCTACTCTGAGTTATTTCCCAACAGATTGATTTATAAGGTTTCATGGGGGGTTCCGAATAGGACAGTATTCTATTTTCCCTTTTTAAACTATAATAATATTTACCCATTTCACTCTTTGTTAGAGTCTTCATGGTTAGTCATATTTGAACCAAATAACTTAATTGACTCATTTCAGAAATTATTATCTTCATTCGAGATAGAATTTTGAAATACGTTCTATCAGACATTCTAGAAAAATAAAATATAAAATCAAATATTTCTCTATCTGAAACTATACTCTCAATTTGTAACAAAAAACCTTGGCTCCTCTAAAATTAAAAAAATGTTAATTACAGTCATACAAGAAACGAAAAAGAAAAAAAAAAGAAGTCATATCTATTTTCTTTGAGAAAACTAATACCAAGAGTTATTTGGCTGCTTCTAGTTTCCAGAGCAGCTCTGAATTCTGTAGTATCTTCAAAAGTCTTAAAGCTTGAATAAGCAGGTTTATAATTTTCTTTTTGTTGAAATTTTGGCTATCAAATGGAATTGCTAATGACTATAAAATAAGATCCCTTTGGTGAATATTGTAATTACTTGGCAATAGGCACTGAAAACCTATTCTAAATTTGCTCCTGTAACTGAAGAAGAAAATATTTGCATTTATATTTAAAGGCAAAGGAGAGAAAAATAAAGGTGAAAGTGTTATTTTTTTACTTGATCTGAAAGTAGTAAAAATGTCCAGGTTTGCATACTGGAGAGCAGAAAGCCTAATTAGAAACAGGTTTCAGTGAGAGCTGGCTCAGGGTTTTGGGTATCAATTACCACCTATGTAGGGAAGGCTCCCTAATCAGCTTGAGCTCACCTGACATCTCACATCGCACTTTCAATTTAGAGTGCCTTCAGGATGTTTTGAATTTCCCAACCTAAAAAAACATAAACTTAGTTGAAAACTAAATTTCTCAGCTTCTCTGAGACTTCTGCTTTTCACATCTGCTGTCAAACTGTGACAACATCATTAGCTCAAACTCCCTGGCCAGGAATACGTGTGGTATTTTTGGATGTTGGGAGGAGTGTGAGAGTGATCAAGGGCTGTCAGTTACCCACTCGCATCTGTCCCAGATGTCCTCATTCCTTTTCATTTCTCTTGTCACCATTGTGATATGGGCTCTTGTCACTTCCTATTTAGATTCCTACCACCTCTTCCCACTGATCTCCTGTCTGTCAGTCTTGGTCTCTCCGATCTAGAAGGCCAGAATAATCATACGCAAACTTTAATTTCATCATTATACCCATCTTTCTGAAACCATTGACTGGCAGACCCTGCTTCCTACAAACTATTGAACACAGATGGGTCTTAAAGGCCTCGGTAGTCTCAATTTATCTGTGTCTATTTCCAAATGAAAACAACTTCATTCTTTAAAAGCAGTCTCTGCTCATCCTGAAGATGAGCTGTAATGAATTTTAAGGCTGGGCTTCCTTCTTCTGGGCTTGGTCTGCCTTGTTTCACTGCTTGATGAAGTCATACCCTCTTCTTCTTTTGGGATACAAGCCTTATTCTGCCATAAAGCTTCCTCTAACCACTTTAGTGCCAGATGACCTAATGGAAATCTGAACCCAGCAAGCCAAGAACAGCTAGAAAATATACTCAGTAGGCCAGAATCACATCCACCCTCACATGTATCATCCAAAAGTTCAAAATAGCTCAAAGATAAAATATGTCTGCAAGTCTGCAAAAAAATAAATTATATATGTATCTATATAATTATATGTTTCATATATATTTATGTGTAAAGAATGAATGCACTCAGGTGTGTTTGTTTGTATTTCAGGACAATGACAGAGTGGCAGAATGTCAGGGTTAGAAAGACATAGCACCCTTATGATTCCACTTCCAAGATTTTACAGGTTGGGAATCTGAGATCCAGAGAATGCAGGTGACTCAGCCCCACCGACACTGGTGGCAGCCAGGTCTTGAACCTGGCTTTCTAATCACCGTGTTAAGTCGAGATGAGAAGCTGCCTCACAGTACGCACTGCTCTTCCACCTCACAAAATGAAACATCTTTCCTTCCTCCAAGTCTAGATGCAGTCAGGTCTAGTTTCAGTTTTCTCTGCCTCATTAATAACACACTTTATAATTCTTATGTAAAATGCAATTAACATAAAATAGATTTAGATGCCCTTTGTTTAAAGAAAGATGTGTTATTTTCATGACTGTAGCTAAGGCTGTGCTGTTTCCAGACAGGATTGATGATTTATTGCTCATTATAAAACCAATAATGAATCTTTTGTCAATAGCGGACCATTCTTCAGGATACAGGAAAGCCTACAGCATAGAATGTCGTCTTCCTCCATGGCTGAAGTCCAAACCATGCAAAGAAGTACAGCATGCTCTACACCCTGGGGCAAGGGCCACAGGGATATACGCATAGAGGTAACCATAATACAAATAATGAAAATAGCAAAGAATCCCGAGAATACCGGCAAGTGTGCTTAAACAATTACTGAGAAGAGTGGTGAATATATGTTTCGAGAAAAATGAAATATGTATATATTCAGTAACAAATTATTTATTTGGATAACAATTTAATAAATAGAATAAGACAAATACCAATGCACTTTGAAACTGAAATAATACCTACTCACAGTCTCAAAATAACTTGGATTATGTTATGTAAAAACATTGATTTATTCCTCAGAGTCTCCAAATATTCCATTTCAATCTGTCTTTGAATCACAGAGTCCGTCCCCACCTAGGCCTCTGTGGTGAGTAGAGAGGGGTATAGCTGCCAACCTCATTAAAACAGCCGAGGCCATCCAACCAGTTTGCTAGGTTAGATTCTGACTAAAAGATGGGCTCCTAATAAAAAGAAATTGCTGATATTTGTAGTATGGATATAATCCTGAAATCTTTTCCGCACAAGACAGAGGGAAATATAACAAAAATATGAGTTTTAAAGATGTTAACTTTAGGGAAAAAAAAGCATTTTTGAGACAAACCAGTAGAAGCTAAGACACTATATCTCACTGTAGCGTACTGAATTGAAAAGAATAATAAAAAAATACAATTAAATATGTAGGGATAGAATGTATCAGGAAGACAATTAAATGCCTCATTTTAAATAATTTTAGTTGCAGTTGGAAAGAACCTTGACTGAACAGATGTGGACCATGATATAAATCATTTAAAATTATGAAGGATTTATCAAGAAGAATTCCCTTATGTAAAATACAACATCCAAGAAACCAAAATTGTAACCCTGGAAATTAAGAGATTGTTTATGCCAAATGCAGCTCAAACATCCAAAGAGGTATTTCCTTTCCTCAGGGGCCAGGAAAGGTAGAAGAGAAGAATTATTTCTGGAATTTGTCTAAACAGAGGAGCAAAGTACAAAAAAAGAATTAGAAATAAGAAAAGAAAAGAAGGAAAGAAAAAAAAGTTAAATGAACATGAGATGATTCAAGGACCTTTTCTCTTTTTATACCTTCTGCCTAGAAATTACCTCATTGAGTCTCTTGGAACTATTTTATTTCTCACCTGGTGACCTCTCTGCTTCTAAGATTGTCTATCGGCACCTGGGGCATTAACTGGAAGACACTGAGGCTCAGCTTTTTCTTTCCCTGACCCAGCGAAGTGGTCTCTCTCTACAGAGCCAGTGGAAATACGTCATGGACACCTTTCGGCTAGGTTTGTGCTTAGCAAACATTATAGCACACACATATAAAGAATGGTCATGTTATCTACACTCATTATCTCAACTCAAGGAGGCAGAATTACAACCGGACTGTGTTGCCAAAGTTTGATTTACTCAAATTAATCAAACTCTTCGCTAGGCCGATTGACTTTTTAAAATAATCAGCAATGTGACCAAGAAAGGTAAGAGACAAAGATAAATATCTTTATCTATTTTGTAAGAATTAATTTTAATCCAAGGAAGATACAAGAGAAAGTATTAGAATTTACTTGTACAGAATCTATATTGTCTGAAATTTAGACGCACATATTATACATATTTCCATCCACTTTTTATATAGGTGTTGGACATTCTAATTGTTATACTGTGATATGCCATATATAAGTGTTAGGTCATAATAAAGGTTTATATTAATGACGAACAAATAGTCTGAAACAAAGTTGATTAAAACTATCATTCTCTGATGTCCTAGTGGTTATCCAAGGGCAAGGTAAGGGTGTTGTTTCTCTCTGAGGCTGCATATTACGTATGGTCCAGAAGTCAGTTATCTACTTAGAGAGCAATTTTCTACAGAAGAAAAGAAGTGATTTTTTTCTTTAAAACATGGAACATTATAGGTGCAATTATTTGGATGCAGAACACACAAGACTTCACTGTAAATGATGCATAAATGTGGGCTCATTTTGTATTGATTTATGAGCCATATATAGAACAACCCTCCATACCCCCTGCATTAGTATAATATATTGATGTGGAAGTATACAGTCTTCTTATCCATTGTGAGACCCGGTACTGAGCAGTGGCCTGTGTAACCAGGCATTTACACAATGGGGATAATGTAGGGATATTCAGTTGAACTGCATCAAATGTTTATAATATTTTTTCCCAAACCAGGACACCCATAAGAGCTTTTATTTTCACTCTTTTGAGGCCATTTATATTCAAACCAGCATGTCCATTTCAGATTCTTCAGTAATCTTGGAAAGTAACAGAATTTTGTGGACTTTTCTTCATTCAACCCACTTTTCACAGTAAATGATTTTCGAGTCTTAATTTCAGATCATTTGCTATCCACAGAATCCTTATAGGTAATAACCACAACTCTATCAATAGGAATTAAAAGGTAGCTCTCTGGAGAATTACAAATGAACCTGAATTCTCTGAATAACTTTTGTAAAAATAATTTTATGTCAAATATTTCTGCTTTACATCATACACTTAAACACACAACCTATAGGAATATCATTTGAGCATGCATTTTTTTAAATGAACTTGCAAACATACATTGAGAGATTACCATGTGTGAAGCATTATGCTAGCACAAGCCCACATGGAAAACAGAACAGACTGCTCTGTCCCAGTAAACATATTGGAACTCATTACATTTTTGTCATCAGGAAAGTTTTTTGGGTCTGACTAACCCAGCAGCTCTTTTTCCCTTGCTGATTCTTCAGATGGGATGCTCTGAAAGCAGAGAAGCAGCAATATTTTAAGACCTAAAGAAACACTGTCCATACAGGTTGATAAAAAAACTTGGACCTATCTCAGATGAGAAATTAAGATTTATCTGAAACTCTGATGCAAGAAAAGACTTCACAGGAAGATCGGGAGACCCTGAAGAAGGCTTCACCCAGGGGCCAGTTTCATCAAATTCTCTGATGAATGGGGATTAAAATGTATATAGGATCCACTATGTATTATGTTTATAGTTCATTTCTGATATAATTTGCATAACTCTTTGAGACATCAAGTGCATGTCTTATGCTATTCCCAATTATTCTGTGGATATTATCATCTGTATATTAACATGTGTAAGTATTGTTACAAATAGAAAATTAGTAACTGGGTCAAAGATTCTGAAATCTGGGGCAGAGAGGCCTTTTGTAGAATTCTGAGGCTTATTCTTATCTGACCGTACTATTCGACTATTTAGTAAAATAGACAGATGAGATTCAGATAAAAAAAATACAACATGGCAATTAGGGAGACAGCAATAAACATAACCAAGATAATTCGGGAAATTACTCAGGAAAAAGAGATGACATTTGGGTCAGGCAGAGAAAGGAGATAGGAACACATCAGATGGTTGAAATGATATGTTCTAAGCATTTTTTAAGTACAACTTGTTTCTCTTTCCGCCCTTCATTAATAATGTTAAATTCGGTGGTACCCGTGCACAGTGGGTAGGGCCCTGGCCACATAGACAAAGGTTGGCTGGTTTGAACCAAAAAAATAGCCAGGTGCTGTGGCGGGCACCTGTAGTCCCAGCTACTTGGGAGGCTGAGGCAAGAGAATCATTTCAAGCCTAAGAGTTTGAGGTTGCTGTGATGCCATGGTACTATACCAAGTGCAACACCTTGAGACTCTGTCCCCACCAAAAAAGAAATATTTTGGCTCAGCGCTCATAGCTCAGTAAGTAGGGCACCAGTCACATACACGGAGGCTGGCAGGTTTGAACCCAGCCAGCTAAAACAACTACAACTGGAACCAAAAAAACAGCCGGGCACTGTGTTGGGCACCTGTCGTTCCAGGGACTTGGGAGACTGAGGCAAGAGATTTGCGTAAGCCCAAGAATTGGAGGTTGCTGTGAGCTGCAATGCCACTGTACTCTACCTAGGGTGACATAGTGAGACTCTGTCTAAAAATAAATAAATAAATAAAGTGACTCTACCTAATGTTTATCAAACAAAAATAATGTTTAATTCTTCAGTTGTCTCTGTATTTTCTTGTGAGCTCATCTTTTATGCCCTTGCAATTTCAGCCACATTGGTTAACAAAAACAGAATAAAGAATAACATAAACAGACTAATTCTAAATATATATACAGAAAAAATACGTGAACTAAAGCATGATGTTTACATATAGAAATGCGTTGTTGATCTATAAAGGAAAACAAGAGGATGATAAGTTTAAAAGCCAGTTAAGAGGCTGGTTACTTCTGCAGTGAATGGGAACGGCTTGTGAGAAGGAAGAGAGCACATGAGCTTCTAAGACAATGGTTACACGTATTCTATTTCCTGAGTCGCCAAGCGGCATCATGTTTTATCCTTTTGTTATTTTCTCAGGGTTGGTTCTTTTGAAGGCAGACTTGGATGGAGTTAGTGGGCAGGACTGTGATGGGAGCCGTGGGCAGGATGGCGATAGGAGTTATGTTTGGAGCAAACACACAGGACAGGGAGAAGGGAACAGGGTGGAGGGGGAAGGGCAGCTGTGAGGCAGGCTCGCCCGCCTGGTGCAGCCAGACTCACCGGGAGCTCTGAAGAGTTGGCCCTCATTAGATGGACATGTCTAGATGCTCATGCCCTCCTTCCTCAGTCGCTAGATGTGAGCCATGCTCGGAAAGACATGGTCAGGTGTGGCGAGCTGAGTTTGCCCCTGAAGGGGCTGACGGGGAGGGTGGTCTGCCTGCCTCCAGCACGTCCAGTACCCGGAGCAACAGGCTTTCTTTAAAGGACAGTCTGGATGAGGCACAGGGCTTCTAGTTTACGAAACAGATTTTTAAATTGCTTCAACATACAAAGTATTGCTTTTAGAATCTGATCATCAATGAAAATCATCAGTCCGATCATCGATCTGCTTGTCAATGGAAACCTAAGTTCTGTACAGTATGCTGTGCCCCTTTTTCTTCCTCAATTTTTCAATAAAAACACACTTTCTAATTCTTTCAGTATCCATAATGAAGGAGCTAAGGGAATTAAACCCCAAGTGTGAGTCCCTGGTATAGAGAATATTTTGAATTGAAAGCCGCTCCAGGTCAGGAAACACAGCAGGAGGACTTCTCTCCCTCTACACAAACCGGACTGGCCTGATCAGAGCATCACAGTGGACAGTCAACTGTCCTTTCCTGCTTCCTGTTATCTCAGAATATTTTAAGAATGAAGGTCTTGGGAATATAGGTGGACCAGGCCCAGATCATTTGGGTCATAAATACCCGTCTCCCAGGCTAATCTACAAGTCACTCAATTTCTCCTCCATCCATTCATCTTCCACAGCCACCATTTATGCCCTATACTCCTCAATTCCCCACTCCACTCTGAAAGGCCTGTGTAAAGATGTCAGAACACCGCGGGAAAACTGGGCTGTCACTCTGCCCTAACTGTGAGGTGATCTTCCAGTAAACTTGCTGGGGAAAGGGCAAGTTTCCCCACCTCCTTCAGTAGGCACCTTGTTGTCCGGTTTGGACACTCAATCGCATTTAGTTTCATTGTGTAGCTCGTTTAAAAAAAAATTTACTTCCCCTATAGCAGTGGATAATTTTCATTTTTAGGGTTGTTTTAACAGTCACATCGGGGGTGGGGCCAGGGACTGATCCATCAATGTTTTGTTTTTGTCTGTTTCCCTTGCTTCTGGCCCCGCCCCTCTGCCCCTGGCCCCGCCCCTCTGCAACTGCTTTAAACTCCTTCCAGTTTTCAAACCCCTTCTCCTTATTGAAGAAGTTAGAAGTAATATATGAATCAGCTTTTGCTTTTCTTTTTCAGTTGTAATTTAGAATTTCACAAACTTTTCCAAGCAGAGGGATGATTTTTTTTTTTCTTGCAATTTGTTTTAAAAAACTAAGCATGTGTTTAGCATTTTTGCATGAGCCTCAGCACAACAGTGAGACTAATTCCTACTGATGGTTATCAGACCCAGCTCAATCTTGCAGCCTCTTAACACGTCCTTCGATATTCATTAGACTGGGTTACACAGTCTCCCCCAATTTCCTGTACTGACCAATCACAGTCTTGATCAACTTCTGTTATTACCGGTTGTGTTCTTTGATTTGTGGCTGGCTTGAGGTATTTTAATGTACTTTTTTCTTAAATCGATAGCCCTATTCTTTCCCTTTCTCCCCCAAGTCCTTCTAAACCTTTGATTAAGATTTATGTTTTATCTCTAGTTATCTTCTCTCCATTAGAGAACACAAATGTACCTTCTCTGTGCAATTACTTAGTTTAATTCTTGAACATGGCTCTCCCCAAATAAAACTAAGATACTTGTTAAGTTTATCCCTGTAGATATTATTTCAAGCTACAAATATTACATTGAACAACTGCTCCAAAGTATTATACCACATTTTAATAACAGGATTACATATGTTTATGCTAAATAATTAATAATTTTATCTAACAAAAAATAAAATGTAGAGTTATGTGAGCACTGGATCAAAGTTCCTTGAATTAATTGTTTCACTTGAGATTCAAAGAATTTGTATGTGTATCTGGGCTTTATTTAAATATTTATTTCCCAAAGAAACTCAGTAATTAGGAAGCAGGATATTAACACTCTTTGAAATATATTCTTATCCATACTGGAAGGAAATAAAAAATACCCAAAGCCATTTAATCTAAAGATGCCCTTTCTCTAAAATCACCCAAATTATTTCCTGTAGTGCTTATTGAACAGGCTGTTCCAAGAGATGGATGGACGTTCTGGAAAAGATGCGGAATGATCAATTGAAATGACAACCACATTTAACTCTATCAGAAATGACCTGAAAACCCATTTACCACAGTCATCTTTTGCATTGGCTTGTGTAATAGTCCTTTTAATGAAAGAGACAAGCATAACTTAACTAATTATGTAGAGACACTGTAATCAGTCATGTCAAGAACTCTATCACAGTTACTCAGTTTCTCTGCCAGTTTTTCTTAAAGACAAAATGCTTATCAGAAAAGTCTTCCTATTAAATAATAGCAGACCAGATGGTGGTAATACATTCAAAGGGTGTGCTTAAAATTTATCAAAATTAATATAGCCATTTTCAAGTTTGATAGAGTTCAGAAATTTCTTCAGGACAGGCTACTTGAATCAGGAAAGTCTTTTGTCTATTATTGCTTGTTAGCATTAAATTATTAAATAGCCACTAATCTCCCAATCAGATCTCTTTGTAATTAGCACAGGTTGGAGAGGGACAAAATAAAAGTAGATGGAAAAAAATTTGAATCTATGAAAAAGATACTCTGGAACAGGTGTGTGTAAACCATATTCATTTTTACAGTTATCAACATAATCATCCAAACCATAGATGCGTCATGTGTCAGGAACAATGAAAGGTCAAGCAGAGATGTTTCAGAGCTGACCACCCAGTTTTCGGATTGATTGTTACCTGTCCACAATTCAGTAATGGTCTGATGAAAACATCAAGCCTAATCAGACTTCTCAAGGACTAAAATACTCAAACCGGGATGAGTGATTCCAGTCTTACATTATGCTTGGAACTGTTACTCTTTTATTATGCTTAAACTTACTGCTGATTTCAAAATCTTCATTTCCTGTTACAATCCAGGATAAACAATGTTGGCCAAAGCCAACCAAGTAAATGAATGGGAAGGAATTCTAGATCAGGAAGAAAAGATAAATTACTCATTTATGTCCAATAAGGAGTGATCCGTTCTATCAGTTTACTTAGGCAGCATTCACTGCAGGCACGCAGTGTTGAGTACAACAGACTGTTGACAAGTGGTCAGCGCTGTCCTGGGCCACGTCCAAGCTGGCTGCAGGGCGGTTTTATATAAGCAAGAGGAAGTATCAAGAAACAAAGTAAAGAAATCCTAATTGTGACGCTACGGGAACTTTTCAGAAGGCTGATGTGATCCCACTCCCAGCCCCTCACATGAAAGAGAAGCCACACTTCTCAGATCCTCGGACCTGCCCATTGCTCACGTGGTGTGCCTTGCTGAGAATGTTAAACACCAAGGTGTGAACAGCTTCCTCCACTGAGAATCTTAATCCCCTTGCTCAGTATTCCTGATACATTGCTTCTTTGTTGGTTGGGTGGAAGGAAAAGCAACCTTAGACAACTCTGAATGATCATTTCCCCACGTATTTGAAACACAACCAGCTTTCATGATGTAGCCTAGCATAACATCTAAACCCTCAGACTCCTACTTCTCAGGTAGGTCTGTAAACACTGCCACTTACGTCAACGTGTGACCCAACAAAAAAGGAAACAAAACAGTTTCCACTTCCAATATCAATGATTTGCGTAGTCTGCACATCATGATAACTCTGGATGAAATTTGCTTTAATTACTAGATTTGATTCTTAGTGTTTGGCCAAAGGATCACATAAAAAGTGTGACAAGATAAACGGCATGATTTCCCATTTTCTGGATGATGGAAATAATTTCATGTATCAGCCTGACCGAGAGCATCAGCCTCTAGTTTCTGATAGAAGAAGGGCGAAGGCAGCAAGGGAAGTCTTAGGACCCCTGATTTTTAAATGTGAAACATTCAGCGTCCTGTGTACTGGACTGACACTACCACATGCCCATGGAATCTACAGAAGTGATTCTACGATGTGATGATTTGAAGAAACTGGGGAGCAACTCACGTACTACAAACTAGTCCCAAGATTTCAATTTACCTTCTATACCTCAGTAAAACCCACATTGAGCAATTAGGGCTGGACATGGTAACAGCTCTGGAGCTTTGAGGAAGGCAGAACGTGACCCATAGCCAGATAGACTTCCAACTGTTCTATACCGGAGACTTATGGGCTAATGCGTTACTCAAACCCTTTGCACAGTGGGAGTCATTTTTCTATCCTTATCTATTATAGCCACTTAAACAAACTAAGATCCATCATCTTTGCATTGTGGTGAAAGGAAAGCCCAGCTAGCTACTGTTGACCTCTGAGTATTTGGTCTCAAGATTCATTCTGCACTTGAAAACCCAAACTCAAGTGAAGGCTGTGGTTTCCTTTAGAAGTCAGAGATGCTTGATGTGGTGGGAAAGGTTTCTGACCATCTTTCAGAACAGCTCCAAGATCACCGAACATATCACAGAGGAAGTCAATTCAAGCAGAAGCCAGACTAGGTCCAGAAACTGGGTAATCCCAGGCTGCAAAAAAACGAATGCTGGAAGATTAAAGTAAAGTTGATCCAAACACCAAGACCAGCTAAGAAACCGTTAAAATTCAGAAGACCATTTGCGACCAGAATGTCACAACTCCCACATTTATTCCCACTTGCCCAGACAATCTGAAACCAACTGGGTCTTAGCATTTTGTGACCAAAGTTGTTTATAGTATTTTCAAACACAGAGAATCTAGGCTGCTTCTTCCTGAAGGTTTCAATATTAGAAAGCATGACAGATCACTTCAGAATCACATTTTCAGTACTAAAAATGATAATAAATTAGCAAACACAGAAAGTATTAGTGGTGGAACTGGAGGAGCAGGAAAAGAGGTAAGAGAGCAAACTGTGTATTTACAGGCTTTTTTCTTCAAAAGGGATCTCTCCCATCTAGCCATCTAATGGGTTTTATGGATTACTTTTAATTAGCTTAGGTTTCCAATTTCCACAAGAGAGATTAGTTAACAAATGGGAGGTTTTTTTCTGTTCTCCAGTATAATTCATTTGGGGGAAATGGATGCAATGTGCTTTATTATGCAGATTTCTTTTGCCATCCCTGAAATAATTTCCTGGCAAAGCTATACCCTTTAAAATTATTCTCACAGGGAGAGAGAGTGACTATAAACCCTATAAATCGGCCTTAAATATTTTACCTACAATGCCAGGTTTGTTTGTTTATTTGTTGTTTGAGAGAGAAGAAGGTGGTAAAAAAAATTGTTTCAAGAATAGTGGAAAGGTATTGAGCAAAAAATGTATTCTGCTGAGATGGTTCCTTAATCAGCGGCTTTCAGCGATCAAAGTAAACTTTTTATTTTGAAAATACATGGTGAGCAGGTTGAGTAGAAGATGATGAGTGGGGTGTTATTTAAAATAATGCCAAGATTAAGCATAATTTAAGTCATTGATTTCCTCTCAGATTCAAATGTTCTAAAGCACTGCTTCCCACATTGTCCCTGTCAACTGGAGACTGACAAGGTTCAGACATTTGGGAAGGAGAACATTTATTCTCCTAAGAGGTTGCAGCCTGCAGGCTGCCTGTCTTGTAGGCTGGGAAACAGCCTCTGGCAAAGAGCAGAGGCAGGGATCTTGAGGAAGAGGAAACTTATAGAGTGGGGTAGCTAATATGCATATCATATACATATTCAAATAGCTAAAGGAGGAATCATGAATATTCATGAGAGGTGCTTCTGCCCTGGAGACTCATTCCCCCTTATGGGTCACATGTTCAAAATGCAAAGATAAAAGCTTCATCACAGGGTGGGCTTTCTGCCCCCTGATGTCAAAGGTGAAGCAGAGGACACACAGGTACACAGAAT
Source organism: Galagoides demidoff (assembly GCA_963574575.1). NCBI lineage: Eukaryota > Metazoa > Chordata > Mammalia > Primates > Galagidae > Galagoides > Galagoides demidoff. Next base: position 38,623 of record CAUYQV010059790.1, read on the forward strand.
GCTGCCTCCCCAGAGGGCCAAACCAGGCTTCGGTCTGTGACCTCTTGTCTGGAACAAATGCTGGTCACTTGTGCCAGAACCTCAGAAGGGAGGGATGGTCACAAGGCTGGCTGAAGTCAGCACTGGAGCAGAACTTTCCAGAGGGCTGGCTTCTGTTTCACCCCAGGACGGAAGCCTGCGGGGGTTAGTGAGGGCGTCTGCCCGGCCACCCTTTCACCCTCAGGATTTCAGTTTTTAAGGTTTCTCTGACTTCCTCTGGGCTAAGAGGGGGTTCTTTCAGTTAGTTGGGGTGCTTAGGAGTTTATTTTTGTTTATCAGTCGTCAGAGGCCACTGAAACCAGTAATTTCACTCCAAATAAATGATGTCAACCTTTTTTTTTTATTATTTTAAGGGGAGAAAGATAAGTGTGTGGATTATGTTTTGTTATTATTTACATCCTTCCCATTAATTTTTCTTAAATTTTAGCATTTTTAACACCTGCCTATATTAGAATCTACTAATAATGACAAATTACTTCTCCAAATAATATTTTAAGTCACTTTATTATGTCATATATATCATATAGACATATGTATTATGCATAATAACATATTATATACACATATATGTATTACACAAACACAGTGACATCTAGCTGTTTTTAATCACAATCACATTTTAGAGCAATATTCTTGATGTGCAGTTGGCCAGTCAGCAAAATTATTTAACACTTTGATTTCATAAAGCAGAGTAATTTTTCTAGATTGAAGGGTTCATTTCCTTTGCCCAGAGTTTGGAACTCATGAGGGCGTTAGAGGATAAAAAGAAGAGGCAAAAGAATAAAAGAAGGGAGGTGAATAGAGAGCGATCATGGGGAAATCACTTATAATTCCAGCAAAACTTACTTGGTGTAACAAAGGCCTTGGAAGCAGTCAGATCTGATCCATCAGAGGCAGGAAACACCGAGCAAGGTGAATTTGTCTTTGTTACATCCTTCCCTCTTCTTCTTGTTTCTGTTTCTTTCTTGATTTTTATTTCTTTTTTTTCTTTTCCTTCTGTTTCTTCCTGTTTATCCTCAAAACTTTTCTTTTGTCTATCCAACACTTTTGTTCTCTTTTTCCTCCTCCCCTATTCCCAGGGAGAGAGAACAGGAGATTCTAACCCAGCTTCCCCTGGAAGGGAGAGGAAGCTGTGTCTGCTTTGGTCTCCTCTAGTTCATTTTTTGCACTAAAGAAAATTCCAGGACTCTGGGAGGCTGAGGCAGGTGGATTGCTTGAGCTCAGGAGTTCAAGACCAGCCTGAGCAAGACTGAGACCACTTCTCTACTAACAAAAAAACAGAAAAAAAAATAGCTGGGGGTGGTAGCTCATGCCAGCTACTAGGGAGACTGAGGCAAGAGGATCGTTTGAGTCCAGGGATTTGAGGTTGCTGTGAGCTATGACTCTGCAGCACCCTGGTCCAGGTCAACAGAATGAGACTCTGTCTCAAAAAACAATAAATATATAAAAAATAAAAATAAAAGACACCAGGACACAGCCTAGCATTGAGCAACTTGAAAAATTTTTAGAACAATGACTCAATCATGACTATTCAGAAAGAGATGACAAGAAAGATATCAAAATTGTTGGGGACCAGTTGTGTGATTGAAAATGTTCTCAAGTCAACAAATTATTCCCCACACAGGAGAACATGTGTTCTACCCAATATCGAGAACTTCATATGTGGGCCTCATGTGTTTTTATTCAGTATTAATGGCAGGTTTTGACTATGGAAATCTCCTTTCCTGATACCGTGGAATGCATGCTGTTTCCTGGGCTGTTATTACTTTGCTCTGATAAGAGATACACTGAAAACAAAGTGTGTTCATGGAGCACATCTCATACAAACATCAGACGTGGTATTACTTAATACGAAGATGGGCTGGGGATCAGTATCCTGAGAGGCTCAGGAACGAAAACACCAAGGTCCAATGTGAAGAGAGTGCCTGGGTGATGACAGGCTTCCCTTTGCACCTGAATTCAGAAGGGAGCACCTGGCTGAGGAGGGAGACACAGGATCGCCTGCTTTCCTTATCTGGACTCTCTCTGCATGTGAGTTGAGCTCATAAATACACTTATTGTTATTCAGAACTCTCCTTCAAGAAAGGGAAGAAAAATTATAAAGGAGCAAACAAAGAAAAAAAGAACTGATGAATTATACAACAAAGCAAAGCGATGCTTTGTAGTTTAAATAGAGATGAAACAGTTTGTTATACACCAGGAAGTATTAATGAACCTCAGTATAATAACATGTGGTGTTATTCTTTCTAGAGGATTCCCAGGATTATATTAGCCACTTTGGGGAGGGCTTCTAACTCATTCAAGATTCAGTGAATAAGCCTTTCACTATGTTGAATAGAAGGATCTTAATTAAAAAACTCGAAGAAAAAAGTTAGAATATTTCAAGCAATATTTGCATGATATTTGTGAAATGAAAATATGCGCGGAAGAACAGAGAAGCCCCTGAGGGGCAAGAGAAGAATCACATCTTCTGCTTTTGGGTTTCATTGTCAGCAATGACAGATGACGTTGGCAGAAAAATGGTCCAGCCTACATCGATGTTTCCTTTTCCAGAACATTGAGCTACGAATGATCATGTGCAAGTATCACGTGCACTTTTAATGCTCTCCAGTTGTACATGTTTAACTTTTCTATCCCTAGTACTCCCACATTTTGACAAGCTCTGAATCCTCCTTTTCATATATTCCTCCCTACACACGCGTATGGAGTCCACAGCGAAGAGCCCAAGCTTGGACTCCCCTCCCTACTATATCTGAGTTTAGACAGTACACTTATTCTTATCAAAATATCTTATGCCACATCTTTCTAAGTCCCTTAGATAATGTTTTTTTCTGAGAATCACATTTTTCAAAAATAACAGTTTTGGCAAAGCAATAAACAAACGGTGTTAAAAGATATTACTATATCCTCTTACTAATTTCTTTTTCGATTATTTTCCCGGATACAGTAAGGTATCATTGACAAGTAAGTAGATGGCTGTGGCACACCTGGTGATTTTTTGCTATACTTAAACATGGTGAAATTGTTACAGCAAGCCATGCAGCATACTATAACCTTTCATGTTTATTTTTTTTGGTGAGGACATTGGGATCTAATTTCCTAACAATTTTCAAGTATATTAGTCATAAGTAAATATCACTTTAATGATAGTTTCCATGCTGGACAATAGATCTGAAGTACGAATTTATCCTGTTTAACTGAAACTTTGTGGCCCTTCACCAACGTCTCCCCATTCCCTGCCCCCCCTCCAGCCCCTGGAGACCACCAAAACTTCACTTCTATGAGTTCGACTTTTTTAGATATTCTATGTATAAGTGAGATCACGCAGTATTTATCTTCCTGGTCTGGCTTATTCATTTCGCCTAATGTCCTCCCGTTTCATCCCATTGTCACAAATGTCAAGATAATTTTATCTTTTATGGCTGAATAGTATTCCATTGTTTGTTATCATGTGTGGGCTATACTTTCTTTATCCATTTACCAATGGACCATTGGGTTCATTCCATACCTTGGCTATTGTGGGTTTTTTTTTTCTTTTTTGGCTGGGGCCTGGGTTTGAACCCACCACCTCTGGCATATGGGGCTGGTGCCCTACTCCTTTGAGCTACAGGTGCTTCTATAATTTTTGTACTACTTTACATCCTGACCAACAGTGTATAAGAATTCCCTTTTCTCCACACTTTTAACAGTGGAGAAAATTAATTTGCTATTAATTTTTTACTGAAACAACTGATGCACTGGACTGCCTACACTGAGAAGCTAGACTTCACTCTTCCACAATTCCAACATTCGTACATAAATTATCACGGCTGCTCTCCACATCCTCTCGAGATTGGGCCAGTTTAGGACTCTGATCTTGCTCTTGTTCCAACTTCTGTAGATCCCATGCAACCCATTTTGATGTTAAACCTTCTCTTTACCACTTTTCACAATCATCCCCAGCGACCCTGCTTTAAAACCTCCTCCTGGTCTTCTGTGCCTTCTTCTCTTCCCTCTTCCCAAACAAAAATTTACCCCAGTGTCATGTTCGGGAAGGATTTTATTCTCTGCCCCTCAACACACGTTATAAGCTTCAGTATAAGAAGCTATTGTTCCTACATAGTTCTTCTGCTGAACTATCAGAATCTGAGCTGCCTGAGGCAGCAAGGTGGTGGAGCTGCCCAGGCAGTGTCACATAGCAGGTGGTAAAAGTATATGAAAGGTCGTGTCCTTGAATGCACGTGCAGAGCTGGACATGTAATCAGTTATTTATTTTCTACTTGGCAAACAATGGAAGACCTTAGCACCCATGAAGAAAAATTTAATCCTGTAGTTACTGAGAGAAAATCGAGTTCCTTGCTAAGCTGAGGTCATCTATAGATGTAGCAGGCTCCATTTCTCAACTACGTTTTAGGAAGTAAAGGAGAAATTCAGGATATATTAATGCTTGGTTGAAATATAATCTTGTTGCTTTTTTTAATGCATTCTTTTTTTGCTCTTTTTTTGAAATGAGGCTAGTATTATCATGAAGTTTTTCTTTCTTTTCTTTTTATTGTTCGGGATTCATTGAGAGTACAAAGACTTAGGTTACACTGATTGCATTTGTTAGGTAAAATCCCTCTTGTAATTGTGTCCTGTGCCCAAGAGGTGTGCCATACACCATGACCCCCCTACCTCCACTCTCTTCCCCTCTACCAATTCCCCTACCCACTCCTGATCTAATGTCTTCATATTAGAATTGAGTATACTGGATTCTTGCTTCTCCATTCTTGTGATGCTTTACTAAGAAGAATGTGTTCCAACTCGATCCAAGTTAATACAAAAAATATATAGTTTCTATCTTTTAAACAGCCAAATAGTATTCTGGGGTACAAATATGTACCACAGCTTGTTAATCCATTCCTGCGTTGGTGGGCATTTAGTCTGTTCTATGTTTTGGTGATCTTGTTGCATTTTGATGGGTAAGTAACATCATATGCTGAGATAACACTGTTGAAAACCAAGAGCATTTTTGATAACCATCAAGAAGAAACATTTTTATATGGTGTTGCATTAGTCAGAGTTCTCCAGAGGAAGGACACAGCAGAACTTGCACATATGAGAAGAGTATGTGATACGTGGGACAGACCCAACAGATGATGGAGGGTGGCAGGTCAGAACTCCGCAGGTGAGTGACAGGCTGTGGACCCAGGAGGCCTGACACTCCATGTCAAGTTCAAAGACAGTCTAATGGAGAATTCTTTCTTGCTCTTATCTTACAAAAATAAAAACCTTTATTCACACACACACTCAAAACCTTGAACTTATTGGATAAGAGGCTCTCACACTATAGAGAGTAATCTGTTTTACTCAAAACCCACCAATTTATACATCGATATTAATCTTCCCCAAACACCTTCTCAAAAAAAGGCAGAATAATGTCTGACCAAATATCTAAGCATCCTAAAAACAGCACAGGTCAACACAAAATTAACCACCACTGCTTTTACATAATTGTGTGTGTGTGTAACTTATGTAAAAATCTAATATTGTATAATAGTTATCATAACCTCATGATCCCTACTGGTTAATGTTTCAATGTGTGCTACAAGCCAAAATTCCAGAAAAAAAGTATGTGAGGGACTGAATATTTTTTATTTTATCATTGTACATTTTTGGATTTTTTTATTAGATGTGATATTTCAAGAAGCCTTCCAATAAATGTAGGACATTCATTCATCACAGAATGGTGATCACATTCCGTGTTAATGATTCGTCAAAGCCATTTTTTGCATACCAAATAAAAACATGTATTATTTCGATTAACTTATAGTTTAAAAACCCTTGGTGTTACCATAAGTGTTTGAACATCTTTCCTGATTCGTTTTCTAGCCATTCGTTTTATTCATCCCTTAAAGTCCCTTGATGACACTGCACTTTGCTTCAGCTTCTAAAACAATCATAACTATCTATACTTTATATACCTCCTGTGTTCACTGCTTCCTGGGAAGATACCCAAAGTGTGGAGAATATGAAATCTAATTCAACACTTCTAAAAATACATCTGTGATTGCAGAGTTGTCTTTAAAGCATTTATCTTAAATTACGGCTTGACGTCGCATTTAGCAAATGACAAATGATGATGTTAATTCTCTTGGGCCTGATTCCGCTCTGCTTCCCACATCAAAATCTGAAAAACTTTAATCGGAATGAGGTCAGCAAAATAAAGAACAGGGAGCCGTGCCATGCGCTTTGAAAAGTACATACTTCAATAATAATCCAATTACATATAATTTTATATGAACAAAACATAGAATGTGACCTTTGAGGCTTTGAAAATCAAATAATCCCTGAAAGAAATCTTTCCTATAATTTCTCCATAGCATTTATGATGTATTCTCTACTCCATGAAAGCAAAATTGTAAAGGGGTTGCTGCATATATAAAAGGTGCGGATATTCTGTATTTCTCTCTTAGGTGACACCCTGCAGTTTAGATTAAATCTGATCTCTTGTAGGGCTGATGCCCAGAAGGCCACAGTCAGCAGCGTCACATCTGGAAAAACGATCGTAAAGCCTGAAGGGGAAATTGGGAGATTTGGGGGAGGATTTTACAAAGACCAAAGCACAAGTAATCCAGGCCTGAAATGTTCAGATTGGAGGGAATCTAGAGATTTTAGCTCTGTAGCCAATATCAGTAAGCCCTTCGAGAATACTTGTGAGACGTGGAGACATTTATATAAAGATAAAGCCCCAGAAGGAACAACTTTCCACAGCAGAGCTTTCAGATCTGGATCAACCTGGGGCTTTTCCTTCTATTTTCAGTTCCATCAGCTGAAAATAGCTCCCCCTTATCACAAGCAGACTGGGGCTTTCATCTGACCTCTGCTGCTACCTCTGGAGACCCTGTCAATTGTGATTTGAGAGGCTGCTGTCACTATGTTGTTTTTTGGGTTTCTGGCTGGCCTTGCTGAAAATATTTAAATAAATAAATAAAACCTCTTACGTGGAAATCATGCACATTTTTTATGCATTGGTGAACTCCCCAAAAACCACATCTGACATTCATCAGGAGTATCCATTATGAAGATCACTAATACATTTTATTTGTTAAGAATGGAACAATGAACCTTTTCTTTCCCCAGTATTTAAGAAAACGTTTTCACCTCTACAGAGATGAGTTATATTGTTGCAAACGCTAACATCTCATCTTGTTGGTTTATAGTCAACATTGCATAACTTTATAAACTTATGACTTAGAGAATAAGGGTCTAGTGTGTTTTAGGGACAATATTTCATTTGCTAAGTTATTTTAAGGTCATTCCTCTATGACCTTTTATCATTAATTTTCTTCTCATGGCCGTTTTCTTGAAGGTGATTACGAAGAATAACTGACCACAATTTTCTTCTGCAGTGTGTTTATCATCAACGTGAAAAGCTATTAAAATATGTAGCTAATTGTTGTATTTCTTTTATGCCCAGGAAAATTAACAAGCTGGGTATATGAAATTATTTTTCCCCCTGCAAAATGAGTTTTCATTTCCTATTCCACACACTATTTTCTCTCTTTCAACAGAAGACCCTATGAATTTTAAAATCATCCCAATTATGTTGGGACTGAGAGGTCTTAGAAGAACTAATTAAGAAACAAGGAGGGAGGCCTCCCTTGTCTGTACCAGCTGCCTGGCCTCACTCCCATTTCCCTTCGCCTGCAAAGGCCACAGATGTTTGCTCGGAACAAATGCCCTGACATCTGGCCCACCTAGAAGAGGCGGAGAACGGACATTGTGAAATTGAAAAGAAAAACGTACAGCACATGTTTAGCCCTGGGAAAAATAGAATGTCGTGGACGAGAAAGAGAAGACAGATGAAAGGACGGATTAGTGAGGAACTAGGCAGACTCCGATGCCTTTCCAAGGTCAAGAATCATGTCGTCTCGGGAAGATACTTGGAGAGCAGAACGTAGTTGCCTTTTGTATGCCCTTATCTAAAGATACTGTTTTCCGCCAGGGTAATTATTGTGATTAACTTAGCAAAGTTGTGTTTGTACAACTATGACACAGGATTCTTTAGTGCTAAATTGTAGGTACAGATGGGGAAACTAACGGATAAAAGGATTTGACGTAAAATCACAGATGAGAGACAGCAAGCCCAGCAGTCTCCAAATGATACTAATTGAAGTAATTCTAAAGAAGCTGGAAAGGTAAATGATGAGAACGGTACCAGCTAGACAACCCTGCAAGGAGGGGCCAGTGCTTTCTGGAGCTTGGTATCAGAGAAAGGAACGCACTTTGAAGAAAAAGGATGACATAGTTCTTTCATTCATAGATTCCATTTACAAGCTACTACATATTTCTTATACTCTATTTTTTTTTGAGACGAAGCCTCAAGCTATCCCCCTGGGTAGAGTGCCATGGCATCACAGCTCACAGCAACCTCCAACTCCTGGGTTCAAGCGAGTCTCCTGCCTCAGCTTCCCAAGTAGCTGGGACCACAGGCACCCGCCACAACACCCGGCCATTTTTTGGTTGCAGCCATCATTGTTGTTTGGCGGGCCCGGGCTGGGGATTCGAACCACCACCTTAGGTGTATGTGACTGGCGCCTTAGCTGATTGAGCCACAGGCACTGAGCCGCTTCATATATCTTGATGGTGTATGCGATATTATTAGATGCATATACACTTAGCATGAAGTCATTCTAATGAGCATTCCTCTTTATATTGCTAATATTAATTTTTTGAAGTGTACATAATTTATTTATGTAGTTCCAAGGCTTTTGTTGTTAGTGTTTGATGGTCTATACATTCCCATCCTCTTATTTTTAACTGATTTATGTATTTGTGTCTAACTTGAACTTCTTGTAGACATAAGATAATTGGGTGTTGCTTTTGTAATGAATCTGACAGTTTTAATCTTTAAATTAGTGTGTGTTTTGGCATTCTATGTAACTACTGATAATTTTGGATTAATCATCCCAGTAGTTACTTTTTGTTCCCATCTATTTTTTGATTCTTCTCTTTTTTATTATTTATTTTTATGATGATTGCATTTTACTTATACTATTGGCTTGTTATTTTTACTGATTGTACTTTTTCATAGTTGTCTTTAGGATTATATTTTTAATAAATCATATTCTATGTTCACATGATACTACATGTCTTTATATGTAGCATAAGGAACTTATAATGTTATACTTCCAATTTCTCCCTCTATGATTTAGGATGTTTTTATAATTTTGATTTTGCATGTGCAATAAACATAATAAATTGGTGCTGTTTTTTTGCTTTGACATTTCATTATCTTTTAGGGCAACTTAATATTCATATATTTTTTCATTAGTATTATTTCTAGGACTATTCATTTCTTTGTACAGGCAGTCCCTGAGTGACAAATGTCCAACTGAAATACAACTCACACTTACAAATGGAGCAATTAGAGAAAATAGGTAAGTGTACTCGTTCCAGCTTACCTACAAAATTCAAATTAAGAACAAACCTATAGAGCTTATCTCATTTATAACCCAGAGACTGACGGTATAGATCTAAATTTCTGACTCGTGTTATATTCCTTCAACACTTCTTGAAGGTTCTTTTCACTGAGTATAGAATCTTGGTTTTAGAGTTCTTTTTCAGTACTTTAAAGATCTTACACTATCTTCCAGATTACATAATTTCTGACAAAGCTTGCTTTAACTTTAAAATCTTTGGTCTTCTGTATGTAACCTGTATTTTTTTTTCTGGCTTTCATCAGAATTTTCTCATTATTTTAGTTTTCAAGTATGTATATAATATAATAAAGGTGTTATTGGTTGGTATCTATTTTCTTTGATGTTATGTGAGCTTCTTGAATCTGGAGTTTGCCACTTCGTTAGTTTTAGAATTGCATTGATAATTATTTCTTCATTTATTTTTTTCTGCTTACTTAAAAAAAAATCATCTATGGTATTCCACTCACACACATATTATACTGTTTTTTGATGTCCCCCAGTTCTTGAATGTCTATTATCTTCGTTTACCTTTCTTCTTTTTAAAAAAATTCACTTTGGATAATTTCTAGCAACCTTTCTTCAAAAATGTCAATTCTTGCCTTAGCTTCATCAAGTCTTACCTCTGCTACCATCTTTTTCATTTTTACCAGTTTTTCTTTGAATTATATTTATAGGTTTGTGGGTACAAAGGCATTTAGTAACAAGAATATATTATGTAGTGGGAAAGCCTGGGCTTTTTGTTTAATCATCACCCAATTAGTGTACCTAGTACCAATTAGATGATTTCTCATCCTACACTGCCCTCAGACCCTTCTGAGTCTTCAGTGTCTACTATACCACTCTCTATGTCCATTTGTAAAAATTATTTAGCTCCCACTTAAAAGTGAAAACATGTGTTATTGACTTTTTGTTTCTGAGTTATTTTTCTTAAGATAATGGGCTCCAGTTCCATCCAGGTGGTTGCAAAATACATAATTTCATTTATTTAAATGGCTGACTAGTATTCTATTTCTGTCCTGTGTGTATTTGTAAAAAAAAAAAAAAAAGAATCCATTTGTGAATACATAGGCCAATGTTATATCTTTGCTATTGTGAAAAAGGCTGCAATAACATGGGTGTAGATTTTTTTTTTTTTACTGTATAATGAATTTTTTTCTCTTTGGGTAGATTGTGAGTAGTGGGGATGACTGTATTGGAGAGTAGTTCTATTTTTAGTTCATTGAGAAACATTCATACTGTTTTTTTATTTTTTTATCTTTTTTTTTATTAGATCATAATTGTGTACATTAGTTCTATCATAGGATACAGTGTGGAGGTTGCACTAATTTGTATTCCCACCGTGTCTAAGCATTAACCTGTTTTCTGCATTCTCACTAACATCTTCTGCTTTTTGACTTTTTAAATGTTGGCTGTTCTGACTGGTGTAAGATGGTACCTTGCGATTTTAATTTGAATTTGTTTGATTATTAGTGGTATTGAGCATTTTCTCCTTTGTTTGCTGGCCATATGTATGTTTTCTTTTGAAAAATGGCTTTTCATTTTCTCTACCCGATTTTTAATGAGATGATTTGTTTCTTTTCTTTTTGAATTGTTTGAGTTTGTACAGATTGTGAATGATATTAGTCTTTTGTCAGAAATATAGTTTGTAAATATTTTATCCTGTACTGTAGGTGTTTATTTACTCTGTTGAATATTTATTTTGCTGTGCAAGAGCTTTTTTCCAGCTTAATTAGGACCCATTTGTCTATTTTTGTCTTTGTTGCATTTGCTTTTTAGTTACAAATTCTTTGCCAAGCACAATATTTAGGTTTAATTCCCTACCTTTTCTTGTAGAATTTTTGTAGTTTCAGATCCTATACTTAAATCTTTATCTCTAGTTAATTCTCATATATGGTGAAAGATATGGATTGAATTTTATTCTCTACATATGGGTATCAATTTATTTCAGCACAATTTGTTTAATAGTGTGTCATTTTCCCACTTATGTTTTTGTCTACTTTGTCTAAGATCAACTAGTTGTAGGTATGTGGCTTTATTAAAGGTTCTATATTCTGTTCGATTGAGCTATGTGCCTATTTTTATACTATTACTGTGCTGTTTGGTTACTATAGCCTTGTTGTATAATATGAAGTCAGGAAATGTGATGTCTCTAGCTTTGTATTTTTGCTTAGTATTGCTTTGGTTATTCAGTTTTATTTTGGGTTCCATGTGAATTTTAGGATTGTTTTTTCTAATGCTGTGAAAAGTGATGTTAGTGTGTTGATAAAAAGTACATTGACTCTATGGATTGTTTGGGGCATTACCGTCACTTAATGATATTAATTCTTCCAGTCCATGAGCTTGGGATCTTTTGTTTGTATCCTCTGCAAATTCTGTCATCATTGTTCATGTGGTTTTTCTTGTAGAAAATCTTTCACCTCCTTGGTTAACTATGTGCCTGTGTGTGTGTGTGTGTGTTGCTGTCATCAATGAGATCAAGTTTTTGATTTAGTTCTCAGCTTGCACATTATTGGTATATAAAAATTCTACTGATTTTTGTACGTTGATTTTTGTATGCTGAAACTTTACTGTATTTATTTATTTATTTATTTATTTATTTCTCAAATAGGAGTCTTTTGGAGTTGGGTTTTCTAGGTATCAGATATATTGTTAGCAAACTAAAGAATTGACTTTCTCTTTTTTAATTTGTATGCTGCTTTGTCCTTTCTTACTGATATTTATTTAAAGTCTATTTTTTGATGTAAGTAAATATACCTACCCCTTCCTGCTTTTGTTTTCCATTTGGAATATCTTTCTCTACTCCTTTACATTGAGTGTGTAAATATTTTCATCTGTTAGGTGAGATTCCTGTAGGCAGCATATGTTTGGATTTTGTTTGGTATGTTTTTCAACCCATTCCACCAATCTGTATCTTGTGAAGTATTTAGTTTATTTATATTCAAAATTAACATTGATAGGCAAAGTTTGTTTCTGTCATAACGTTGTTACCTAGTTGCTTTGTAATCTCAATGCAACTTGTGAGTATTTTGCTTTCACGTGTGTGTGTTTTTATGACAACAACCTTTTGTTTGCATGTTTAGCACTACTTTGAGCATTTCTTAGAATGTTGGTTTAGTTGTGACAAATTCCCTTAGCGTTCACTTGTTCACTTGTCTGAGAAAGACTATTTGTCCTTTATTTGTAAAGTTTAGTTTATTAGGATAATTACTAGTTGACAGTTTTTTCTTTTAAGAAGATTGAAAACAGGACCCCAATCTCTCCTGGCTTATAAAGGGTTCTGTTGATAGAGCTGCTATTAGGCTGATGGGATTTCTTTTGTTGGTGATTAGATGTTTTTCTCTTGCTGACTTTAGAATTTTTTTCTTCATATTGACTTTAGATAGTCTGATGATTACATGTCTTGGTAAAGTCTGTCTTTCTGTGTATCTTCCTGAAATTTTCTAAATTGCTTATCTCTAAATATCTAAATCTCTAGTAAGAGTCAGAAGTTTTCCTCAATTATTTCCTCAAGTGGTTTTCCAAACATTTTATTTCTTCTTCTCTCTTAGGAATACCTATGACTCATGGCTTTGGTCGTTTTACATAATCCTGTGCTTCTCAAAGGCTGATTTAATGAAAAATTTGTTTTTTAAATTTTTGTCTGACTGGGTAAATTTGTAAGTCCTGTGTTCAAGCTCTGGAATTATTTCTGCTGCTCAGTCTAGTCTATTTTTAAAAACTTTTAATAATATTTTTGAATTCCTTCAATGACTATTTAACTTTCAGAAAGTTCTATTTATTTTTAAAAATTTCTATCTCTTTAGTAAATTCTTAATTCAAATCCTGAATTGTTTTTCTTATTTGTCTGTTAGTTTTCAATTTTCTTTTGGTTCTCTTTTGAGAGAGTTGAGTTTCTTTTAATTTAATAATTTGAATTTATTACCTTGTATTTCAAAATTTTCATTTGTTTGGTTCCCATTGCTGAAGAGTTACATAGTAGTGTGACTGACTGTAACACTATATTTTTTTAGTGTTTCCAGAATTATTTCTCTGTTTCTTTCTCATCAGAATGAACTATCTCTTCTTATTTTCAAATCTATTTTCATGTGGATGAAATTTTTTCCCTTTAGGATGTGATTATAATGTATGTTGTGTAGAGTTGTTTGGTGGTGTCTCTGGTTATAGGTGCTTTTGGTGGAAAACCCTCTGTATCACTTCCTTGCTTGTACATAACCTTTGTGTGATAGCTTTCTCAAATGCTTGTTTAGTGGTGATGTGATGGGTGGGTAAGTGGGCTCACTGCCTCCTGTGAGGCTGGGGAGACCCAGGCCTCAGGAAGCTTATTTTGTTTTCCAGTGCTTGTGTGACCAGATTTTTTTTTCATGGGTTGTACAATTCAACCTCCAGGCCAGTAGATGGTGGTTATTAGTTTGAGTCAGCTGTGGCAGAAGCAGATGTGTGTGTGCTTGATCTGTGTTTAGTGGGAGATGCTTTCTGTTGCCTCAGGCAGGGAGCCGGTCTGCAGAATATGCAGTAGCCCGAGCCTGAGCTCCCTGCTCTGTCCTGAGTGAGACCAGTGCTGATTGGAACTGAATTGCTAAACTCCCCCTTGAATAATGGTAGACACTGGCTACAACCCCAGGAGTGGTGGTGGGAGCTCCTAGTTAAATGTGCTAAGGTCTTTATGGGGGTTTGGAGGGGGTGGGCCCCACTCCATGCCCTGGGTAGACAGCAATGCTGTCCACTTCAATGTCATTTTCCTGTCCCAGAACTCAGGACCTTCAGATTAGACAGATGTTATTGTCTATCCCCATGCTTCATTTTAGCTGAGCGTCCAGAAAGATGCCCTCCCTGGGCCTCATGGCTGAAATGTCTTCAGTGCTGAAGCTCTTTCCTCCATGCCAAACACAATTTTGCCACTCTCCTAACTTTATTGAAGGAAAGCTTCTGCTCTATGTAGAGATGGAGAGTAATTTTGTTTTCTAGGCAAGCTTGGGCCCACTGGGCATACCACCAGTGAAGATGTATCCATACTTAATAGTTCTAGAATGGCTGTCCTTTGGTGTTCTTGTGCAGACCTACAGAAGCAGCCAGAGCTATGTCTACAGCACTGAATTTGGGGTAGGATGAGATGTCCCCCTCTCCATGTCCATCCTTGAGCACTGAGTCCACCTGCCACTGTGGTGGAACCACCGTCCTCCATTGCAGAGATGTGCACAGCACTTGAGTCTCCACTGGAAGCAGTGCAGTCACTCTTCAACAGCAAGCAAGAGGTTCTTGGCCAAAGGAAAGAATGCTCTCTGGTCTCCTTTGTCCCAAGGGACGCCCCCTTGGTGTGATGCATTCTCCTCTCCCCCAACCCCTTTTTTTTAGCACTCCCTAAGGCTATCCAACTGGGAAACCTGTAGCTTCCCTGGTTAGTGCTACAATCTGAGCAGGTCCAAGGGAATGTCTGTGAGAGTTTTAATGATGTGGAGGCACAAGGGCTGAACTTCCCTGAGCAAGACACAGTCCTACAACAGATGTGCCTCACTATGACGCCTGCCATGGCAGCTTGAGTCTAGAGGGGTGGTGAATAATCCTGCATGGGCTGGTAGTCTTGTGTGGTACCCTAAGGAAATCCCCTAAGTTGCTGCCTACACTAGTGTTTAGGTTTATGAAGGGAGAAGAGCTCTCTGAAAATTTGGATATGATTCCCACTTACCTCGTCATTGAACTATGAAGTCTCTTGGGTTCCTTGTCAATATCTGCCAGCCTCTTTCCTTCTTTTTCTGTGCCCTAGCTTTTTCTTGTGAATTCTCTGCTAGAATCCAGTATTTTACTATGGATATTCTACTTGAGTTATGATTATTCACCTGTGACTTTGGATTTCTCTGAGAACTGTCATCTGAATGAATTCTCTAGTCAGCTATCTTTAATCCATTTTTATCATTTTAATTTAATCTTTTTTTCTTATTTTCTTTCCTCTCTGCTGAAATTCTCCATCCATTCATGCAAATTATCCACTTTTTCTAGTAGGGCATTTAAAATATTAATAATAGTTATATCAAATTCCCTGTCTGATAATTATAGCATCTGTTATAATTGAATCTGGTGCTGATAACTGCTTTTATTCTTGCCATTGTATTCCCCCAACCTTCTTCTTTGTGTGTATTATAATTTTGGTTTAAAATAAAACATTTTGTGTAAGATGCTAGAGACTAGATACTTTGTGCTTGGGGTTGTGTTGAGTTGGAGCGTTTTTTTCATTGTTCTTATTCCACACTTAGCTTTTAACATTCTGTCAAATTTGTACCTCAGAGAGAATCTCTCTCTGTTCTCTCCTCTCCTCCAGCAGTAGAATATTATTTCTTACTTGGTGCTTACTTTCTTGGTTGTAGGGGTGACAAAGTGCTTCTAGGGGTTCTGTTTTAACCTCAGTCAAACACATATGTGTTCTTGGGCCTTGATTGTGGTGTCTTCTCAGTGATATTGCTTCTCCTGTAACTGTAGGGAAGTATCAGTTTCCTAGGGATGTTGTAAAAAATTGCCACAAACTGGTGTCTTAAAAAACATACCTTTATTATCTCACAGTTCTGAATCAAGGTGATTCAGAGTTTGGAATCAAGGTACTGGCAGTGTTGGTTCTTTTTGGATACTCTGAGGGAGATTCTGTCCCATGCCTTTCTCTTGACTTCTGGTGCTTGCCAGCAATCCTTGGACACCATTGGCTTGCAGATGAGTCCCTCCAATCTCTGCCTCCATTTTCACATGCTATTCTTCTTTGTGTTTCAATGTTTTCACATGGTCTTACTTCAAGGTCTTACAATACTATGATTGTATTCAATGCCTACCCTAGCCCAGGTTGTCCTTAGCTTAACTTGATTACATCTGCTAAGATCCTATGTTCAGCTAAGGTCTCATTCACAGGTACCAGGAATTAGGGCTTCAACATATCATTTTAGGGGGATGTATTAGTTTACTAGAGCTTTTATAATAAAAATACCACAGATTGGGTGGCTTAAACGACAGAGGTTTATTTTCTCATAGTGGTAGAGTCTAGAAATGAAAGATTAAATTGTCAGCAGGTCTGGTTTCTTCTGAAACCTGTCTCTTGGCTTGTAGTCAGGCATCTTCTTGTCATGTCCTCATATGGCCTTTTCTCTATATGCTCATGTACCTGGTATCTCTCTCTGTGTCCAAATTTCTTCTTATAAGGGTATGAATAGCCCAATTTCAATTTAATCACTCTTTTAAAGGCCCTATCTCTAAATACACATTCTGAGGGACTGGGGATTAGGGCTTCAATTTATGAATTAGGGGCAGATGGACACAAGTAAGCCCATAACAAGGGACATAAATCCAAAACATTTGGGCATAGTGGGGCCTAGGTGTTTTCTACCCTTCACCCAATTGTAGAGGGAGAGAAAATGAATAGAACTTTTACAAAAAAATGTTTTCTTTGTCTATTTTCTCACTAAGAAGTTATATTCCTTTCTTATTCAAATCTGCCTGATAATTATTTATAATGCATTTAAAAATGTGTTTTTGATCTTGGTGAAATCTTTTTTAATTGCTTTTAATTTATGGAATATCTAGAGTTGAATTTCTAAATGTTACCTTTAATAAATGAGTTGCATGTACTTCATTCAGAATCCAAGGACTACTACCAACCTAGTCTATAATCCCTTCTATAGCTTGATCTACCAGCCTTTAGTTCATACTTGTGATCTACTGGTTAGGGGATTCTCTCCTCACTGTGACATTAACAATGACATTTATCCATCAAGTATGCCTGCCTGTTGTGTGTATTTATCATTCACCAGCCAGATTTCAGTTTATAGGATTATTTCTTCTCCTTAGAGATTTTTCTAACTTCTTGGGAGCCCATCAATTTAACTTGTTTCATTTGGAATCTAGTTGTTTGATAATGTGAGAAACTTCTAGAATGTTTAGTCTATTAAATCTCATAGAGCAGAAGTGTCCAATAATACATATTTTATATTTTAATAATACATATTTTAACTCTTTCCATATCCATTGGCATAGATATACCTCTATCTTTCTAATGTTTGCATAGTATTAATATTTCAAAAATGTAACATTTTAAAAATTATTACCCCTTCTTAGAGATAGGAAGACTATGGTTATTAGCTATTTCATGTAGCAAATAGCATCATTTTGCCTCAATTTACATAAACTTGTATTGGTATATATTTATAGAATACATTTCTAAAAGTGGAATTGTTGGGATAAAGGTATTTTAAAAGACTTTAGTACTCATTTTCAGACAAATTTTAATATTATTGGGAAATATAAAAATGTTCTTAGACTTTTATAGTTTAATTATGTTTGCCTACTTTGTGAATTATGACATATTTTTTTAAATGGTCAATATTTACTCTCTGATGAAAGTAAAATTTTGTCTGTGTGGAATGTTTCTAGGAAGGCAAGTTGTACAGAGGGTGTTTAGTACCTAGGTTAAAAGCTGAGAACCTACTGGTCTAGGCTTTGCATGTATTTGCTTTTTGACTTTGGATAGGCCAGTTGCCCATCTCGGTTCTTTATATTTTTATACATGAACTAAAGATGTGGAACTAGAAGAGGAGTTATTACACTTTATCCCAAGGATGGGAAGATGACCCTAATGTAGGGGTCCTCAAACTTTTTAAACAGGGGGCCAGTTCACTGTCCCTCAGACCATTGGAGGGCCAGACTGTGGGCCCCCAGGATGAATTGGCTGTTAAGTAGGACAGGAAACAGTGGCAAAAACACCTGGCAGGCCTGATAAATGTCCTAGGTGGGCTGCATGTGGCCCGCGGGCCATAGTTTGAGGACGCTTGCTAGTGTTTTGAAATCCCTGCCCTTACATTCAGGAAAACAGCTGTGCTTTTATCATTTTATATAGTAGAAATACTAAAAAAGGTTTCATTTGGGGAAGTAAGGTTCTTCTATTAAAAGTAGTTTAAAAAACCCTTTGCCTATATGGATCTGAAGTTACTTGTAGTTCTAAAATTTTATGACTTATGATTCTGTACATCCCTTTAAACTGCTAGATTTTTCAGTAGTTGAACTCCAATTATGACTCCTACTTTTTTCCCCCTTTCTATAGCCAGTGCAAAATATATGCAGTTATTTAGACAAAAAGTAACCAGGAGCTGTTTTTTCTCCTTTAATCTCTTCTCTTAGCTTTACTTCTCTTTTGAATTAGGAATGTTTCAGTCTCAACTGCATTTATTTTTTTCACAGAAAGGTTAAAAATGTTTGACTTCTGGGTGGGGCCTGTGTGGGTAGGGTGCCCGTCCCATATACCAAAGGTAGTGGGTTCAAACCCAGCCCTGGCTAACCTGCAACAACAACAACAAAAAAGAAAGAAAGAAAATAACTGTTTGATTTTTATTATCCCTTATAGTTAGGTTGAATTCAAATCCTGCATATAACACCATTTCTTATGTTCTGTTTTTCTTGATTCTTTAGTGTACATCCACTGTCCTTTTCTAAGGAATGTTTCTAGCTGTACCCTCATTGATTTTTAAGTCTTAGCATGCTTTCCTGTAATCAGTATTGAATGCCATAGTCACATTTATTTTGTCTGAACGGTAGTTTCAGGATAATACGATTTTTTACATTTCAGTGGGAAACTCTAATTACCTTAGGCACAGGAACAAAACTCTTAGTTTAAATCTCTTAATCAGGCTTTCTCAAAATAGCCACTGAGGCAAACTGACTCATTCTCCCATGTGCCTGATTATCCCTCTAAGAATTTTTGAAATTCACTCAATTTGCATCTATATATGTTAAAAACTTCTTCACCTCTACAAGTTCCACTTTTTCCACTGCTAAAATATAACCTTCTCCAGGAAATTTTCTTCTACTAACTAGGGATAATGTTCTCTTTTCTCTTATCATTGCAGGCAAAAATACTTGTACTTTGTCTATAATGAGAAAACAATGAAACTTTTTGAAGGAATCTCTACTAAGGCTGTAATAATTTTGCCTGCCCTGAGCTGACATTTGATTATGGTTAATCTAAAATGGGGTTTAACAGGAAAGTAAGCATAATTAAGATTGCAAGAAATACACTCAGATACACACACAGACACACACAGCAACACATACACACCAAATTTGGAAACATCTTCAAGATTATAATCTCTTGTTTTTACCTTAACATGAGAATATCTGTTAAAATAATCAATCACCTATGACTATTTCAGTATATTTTCTATAATTTAAAAGGTCCTCAGGGTGGACACAGTAATTGTGTAATTGCAGTGCCTGTAATTCTAGCACTCTGAGAGATCAAGGTGGGTGGATTATCTGAGCTCATGAGTTTGAGACCAGCAAGAGTGAGACCCTATCTCTAAAAAAATAGTTGGGCATTGTGGCAGACACCTATAGTCCCAGCTACTTGGGGGCTGAGACAAGAAGATGACTTGAGCCCAACAGTTTGAAGTTGCTGTGAGCTGGTGATGATGCTACAGCACTCTACTGAGGGCAACAAAGTGAGACTGTCTCAAAAAAATAAAAAAATAATAAAAATAAAAGGATCTCATTTTCATTTGAATAGTGGTATACTATACCATCCTTGCCCACCAGTGAAGAATTTAGATAACTTACTGTATAGGATACTATAGTTGTCCACCTCTCAAATATCCCTTGGGAACAAGGCACTCATTCCCAAGCTATTGGAAATGTCAGACCGGTTCCTCTTTGAGAATAGCCCTCAAGGAAAGACTACTGTCTTAATCAAAATCACATCCCATTTTGGGGGGCAGTCTGTACACGGTGTCTGTTTTGGTGAAAAATAAAGACTCGATTTCTTGCTTCCATTGGGATAACTGTGATGGAGCATCCCAATTCCAGCACTGGTCCTAAGACCAGCTGTGACCTTCACTGTGTCATCACTGCAGCTCAACTTCTTTTTCTCCTTCATGGGCATTGCTCTTATGAACATTCCTCAACAAAACTGTGGTACACATAAATCCTTATCACTAATTCTTATCTTCCCATTCCCTTTACTATATAACAGTTAAAAAAAAAAGACACCTTGAGATCCTGGGATAAAACCCACTTGATGGAGCTGGAAAATATTCTTTTTAGCAAAGTATCTCAAGAATGGAAGAAAAAGTATCCAAGTACTCAGCCCTACTATGAAACTAATATATAGCTTTCAAATGAAAGCTATAACCCAATTATAGCCCAAGAATATGGGGAAAGGGAAGGCTAAGGAGGGGAGAGGGTGGGTGGAGGGAGGGTGGTTGGTGGGACCACGCCTATGGTTCATCTTACAAGGGTACATGTGAATCTTTCTAAATGTAGAATATAAATGTCTTAACACAATAACTGAGAAAATGACATGAAGGCTATTTTAACCAATTTGATGAAAATATTTAAGATTGTATATAGAACCAGCCTACTGTACCTCATGACTGCATTAATGTACACAGCTATGATTTAATAAAAAATGTATATATTTTTACATAGAAAGGTAGCATTTTGAATTTTTTTGTCACTTAATACCAAACTGTAGTTGAGATGCACTCTGGATTTTGATACTTTTTTTTTATAAATATGAGAATTTTAAAATGTTTTATAAATTGAGAATTTTTAAATATTTTATAATTAGCTTTGAATTATTATTGATATTCCTTCTTACATCGATCATAGTAACTGGTCCACTGGCTTATAATAAAATACTTAATGACCATTCATTAACATTAATTAGGAACTCATAGAATTTCTATTTGCCTAAATTTTTGACCCAATTCTCTATTGACATCTTGTGGCTTTTGCCCCATATAACTTCTTAGATGCTCAAGTTTTTAACATCTATTCTGGCTCTATAAGTGATTGCCAACATTTTGATATCAAAAACATAAGTCTTTACTTTTATCCCTAAATATGCTTATCTAAGGTACAGATTTAGAAAGATTAAAATTCTTTAAACACTTCCTTCATCAGTCTTCCTTCAATTTGGGCATCTTCTTTCAATATTCATTAGAATTGTTTATACATGTATTACCCATCCTACCCTTGTAGGTGTAAAGGGTCAATGATCAAGATAGACTTTTCTTTTCCTATTCTATTAAAATCAAGATTAGGATAAGGCATCTTATGCCGTATGAGAGGGATTATTTTAAGTTACTAAAATGTTGGTAATAGTCGTCTTTGTTTAATACACCAAGTCTAAATTTAGCAATTATTAAAGAAATCTTTTAAAGATATATTAGTCTGTTTTCTTAACAAAGAAAATTCAAATCTTTTGAATAGTTCAACATTTCTAAAGGACAAATGGCATCATTTGAAATATTATGGTTTTATGGCTCGGCACCTGTAGCTCAATTGGCTAAGGCACCAGCCACATACACCAGAGCTAGAGGGTTCTAATCCAGTCTGGGCCTGCCAAACAACAATGACAACTATAACCAAAAAATAGCCTGCCATGTACCTTGCATTATGCACCATAGGTGTGATCCCACCATTCACCCTCCCTTAATCTGACCTCCCCCCTTCCCTACCATCCCTCCTCCACCCTCCTTCATCCTGGGCCATAGTTGTGATCTATTCTTTATGTGAAAGTGTGAGTGATTGTAAATTGGTTTCTTAATAGTACTGAGTAAATTGGATATATATTTTTTCCATTCTTGAGATACCTTACTAAATAGGATATTTTCCACTTCCATCCATGTAAACATAAAAGAGGTAAAGTCTTCATCTTTTTAAAGGCTGGATAATATTTCGTGGTATACAATTTATTAATCTAGTCATGGATCAACAGGCACTTGGGCTTCTTCCATGACTTGGCTATGATGAACTGAGCTGCAGTGAACAATCTGGTGCATATATCTTTGTTATAAAGTGATTTTTGGTCTTTCGGATACATACCTAGTAGAGGTATTGCAGGATAAAATGGCAGGTCTACTTTTAGATCCCTGAGTATTCTCCATACTTGTTTCCAAAAGGGACGTATTAGCTTGCACTCTCCCCAGCAGTGCAGAAGTGTCTTACACAATAATTAAGTAAATAAGATGAGGTATATATTAATCAGGGTGATGTAAGGGTTCCTAATTCTATATGATATCAGCACACTTTCCCATAAATGCATTAATGTATACATGATGTATGTGTTTATGATTTAATAAAAAATATATAAATCTTTAACAAAAATAGCCGGGTGTTGTGGTGGGCAACTGCAGTCTCAGCTACTTGGGAGGCCAAGGCAGGAGAATCACGTAAGCCCAGGAGTTGGATGTTGCTGTGAGCTGTGATGCCATGGCATTCTACCCAGGGTAACAGCTTGAGGCTCTATCTCAAAAAAAAAAAAGAAAAAGTAATATTATGGCTTCAGGAAAACGAGTGATGAGAGAACATTTGGAAATTGGAATAATGAAAATCCACATAATGTAATGGCAATACACTGGTAAATCCATTATTTGGAAAACTGGAAGCAGTAGATTTTGTCTTCTGCATTTATAACCATAGGAAAAGAGTTCAGAAACACGAATGTTAGTAATATTGTTCTTATTTGCTACGTTTGGAAACGTATCAGAAAATAAAAGTTGAAGAAAGCAATGGTAGGTTTCAAAGAGAAAATGAAACGTTTTCTTTGCCCACCAAAATGTTTGAGAATATATTTAAGAGACAAATGCTCAGTAAAATTTTCACCACATAAAATTAGATTAGGCCTAATAGCAGGCTAAAAGTGTGATGACTATTAAATCTTTCTGATTTAATAAAATATTTCAGGGAAAAGGTTTAATTAAGCCTTTCTCATGGAATCCCAACAGCTTAGGGTAGTCCTATTTAAATTGAGAGAATAAAATTGCAACCAAAAAACAAGAGATATATTACATACAAAGGAAAGAAGACTTAAAAAGATTTGAGAGTGAGATCCCCAACAAATGAGATACCAGGCATCAAACAGATAAAAACTGTATTATGTTTCCATGAAGAGCTGCACTTCCTGGAAACCACAGGCTATTAATTGTTTTAGCAGTTCGAATTCCAAACTCCTTTGAGCAGAAAAGATCTTAAAATATGCAGTCCACATGGAAGTCTCTTTTTGCTTATAACACAACAGTGCTCATTTGATACATTGAAAATGTTTTACCACACTGTAAGTTTCTGTCTGTCTTTCTTCCTTCTCTGTCTTACCAAAATGTTAACTGCTGTATTTTTTTCCAGCTGAAGGGGTAAATGTGCAATATTGTATCCATATGGAATGTTATGTATTGTGCTGGTCAATATGTTCAATGGGCAATTCAAATAAACTAAGATTTCTTAATCAGAGGAAGATCTAAAATTTTAAGTAATTGGGTTTTCATAGAAAACAAATAGTCAAACATAAATATTAAAATTTCAGTAGAAACTGCCAAAATCTGAAATTTACAGATTCCAAGAGTCTTATTAACACTCTTTAGCTAATTAACAGAGTAAATAAAAATGGAAAAAAGGTAAAAAATACCCTATTATTATTATAATGGTTTCCTGCTAACCTTGCTTATCTACCACTTCTTACTATCATCCTGTAATTTATGAATTCCTAGAATCAATATGTAGCATATCGAAAACCAGATAAATGAATGATTGGTAGAAAATACAAATCTGTGGAGATGAATATTAGGAAATACATGATTTGAAGAAGAATGCTAAAAATTATATTGCATATTTGAAAAGGTTTTGATATTGAAAACAATGAGCATTTAATTGAACCAATAGGAAATTGTTCAGCTGTGAATTTACAGATACTCATTTGACCTCATTTAGTGGGTCACTATAAAGTAAGAAAAAAAAACCCTATCTATCTGTCCAATAATAATCAATAGATGAGAAAAACACGCCAGGAAAAGAATAGCAGGATAACAAAAGATATATGACAGAATTAATTATGGCAGCATTTCAGAAGAAAAATTTAGAATTATTATTCATACATTTAAAAGAATATAGGAAATATAAATTTATCTCTTTTATGTTTACATGGATGGAGTTGGAACATATTCTTCTTAGCAAAGTATCTCAAGAATGGAAGAAAAAGTATCTAATGTACTGAGCCCTACTATGAAACTAATTTATAGCTTTCATATGAAAGCTATAAGTCTGTTATAGCCCAAGAATATGGGGAAAGGGGATAGGGAGGACTGGGGAGGGAGGAGGCTTGGTAGAGGGAGGGTAATTGGTGGGACCACACCTATGGTGCATTTTACAAGGGTACATGTGAAACTTTCCAAATGTAGAATATAAATGTCTTAACAGAATAACTAAGAAAATGCTGTGAAGGCCATGTTAACCAGTTTGATGAAAGTATTTCAAATTGTATATAAAACCAGCACATTATACCCCATGACTGCATTAATGTACACAGCTATGATTTAATTTAAAAAAGAAAGAAAAAAAATTATCACAGAAAATTAAGCACAGGCAAGCAGATGAAATAAAAATAGGAATGATAAAATGATAATGATATGATAAGACTATATTTAGTTTTATTAGAAATTTCTAAAATATCTTCTGGCTGTATTGTTTGGCACTCCCATTAGCAATGCACTAGAGTTCCTATTGTTTTGGACCCTTGTAGCAATCAGTATTGCCAATGTCTTGAGTTTTGGCAATCTAATAGGTGTGAAGAACTATCTCATTGTATTAATCTGTTTCCCTAATGGCAAGTAAATCACTTTGAGCAACTTTTCTTTTTTTTTCTTTTTCTTTCTTTTTTTTTTTTTTTTGTAAAGGAGTCTCAAGCTATCCCCCTGGGTAGAGTGCCATGGCATCACAGCTCATAGCAACCTCCAACTCTTGGGCTCAAGCAAGTCTCCTGCCTCAGCCTCCTACTGAGACTACAGGTTGAGCAACTTTTCATGAACCTCTTTGCATTCTGTATATCTTCTTGCTAAGGTGACTGTTCAAATATGTCGTCCAATTTAAATTAGGTTGGTTGTTTCTTTACAGTTGAAATGTAAGAGTTCTTTGGATAAGGCACTGTGGCTCATGCCTGTAATTCTAGCACTTGGGAGGCCAAGGAAGGAGGATAGCTTGATTCTTGGAAACAAGCCTGAGCAAGAACAAGAACTTGTCTCTACAAAAAATAGAAAAATGAGTCAGTCTAGTGGTACCCTTGTATTCCCAGCTACTTGGGATGCTGAGGAAGGAGGATCGCTTGAGCCCAGGAATTTGAATTTCATTGAGCTATGACAATGCCAGCACACTTTAGCCCAGGACAACAGTGTCTTCAAAAAATAAAGGGTGGGGGAAAAAGAGAGAAAGTCATTTGTATATTTATATTTTTGGCACAAGTCTTTTTTCAGATGCATGGTTTCCAAATTTTTTTTGTTTGTATTATTATTTTCTTAATGGTTTCTTTTACAAAGCAGTATTCTAATAAATTCTATCTTGCATATATATATCTTCAAGATTTCAGATTAATCTAGGACACATATGATTAGCTACATTGTTCACATTTGTTAGGGAAGGTCCAAGATGTAGCTAAGCCCTTCCCCCAGATGGTGTGCTGTACATTATCCCTACATTTTGCCTGTTAGGTGAGAACTTAACAAACAAGTATTTATTTTGATATTAATCTACAAACAACACTATGCCAAATTTCTTAAGGAGATTTGCTTATCATTTTCATTTCTTTAAAAAAATTATTAAGGGTATGTCATATCCCAAAACAGAGAGATGATAGTAATATGAACTCTGTTCTGCTCTGGTGCCTATTTCTAGCTTTCATGGTTAGCAACATTTGCTGTTTTACTTCTTCCATTTATTTACCCCCTGTCAGTTTTTCTTTTTTTCTTTTTATGTGGGTCTGAATGGAATGGTGAAAGGGTAAGGGACTTGAATAATTTAAAGCAAGAACGAAGCCTCATATCTATTCACACAAAAATGACTCAACATATAGTTCTAACAGATCACCTTTTATAAAAAATATAGTAATGACATTTTAAACATAAGATTATAGTTAAAATTTTACAGTAATGCTTTAAGTTTTATAATACCCATTATTTTAAAATGGCATTTTAGAGTCAGCTTTTTAAAATATCGGAATCCAAACAAGGTAATGCCTGGCATTTCCTTAAGAAAGATGTTATTGTTTGCTGGAAAAGCTTGCCTTATTCATCCCTCAGAATGTTGCATACTTAGGATTTGTGATCCTATCTTTAGGGTGCATTTAAGATACTCCATCCTAAAATTCCCACCCAAGATAGAGCCAGACATGGAGCTTGATAGATTCAAGTATGATTTTGCTATTTTTTTTCAGGAATAGCACATAGTACCATATGCTTACTGTCAGGTCACATGATAGAAAATAATATACGGTTCTCTCTTTATAATTATTCATCAGATTTGTGTTTTTGTGCCATTTGATATTCTTCTACATCATGAGTCACCGCTATTCTATCCTTTGTTTGTAAGTGTTTAACTTTGAAAAAATCCACATATAAATCCTGCATATTTGTCTTTCTTGTCTAGCTTATTTCATTTAACACGTCCTCCAGTTTCATCTATATTGTCACAAATGTCTTCGTTTTTAATGTTAATACATCTCCACATGAAGTATACATATTCTTTTCTTTTCATCGGTTGACAGATATTTGGATCATTTCTGTATCTTAGCTATTGTGAATGACGCCGGGGTCAATGTGGGAGTGCAGATTTCTCTCAGAGATACTGATTTTATTTCCTCTGCATATATACCCAGAAGAAGGATGCCTGGATTATAAGGTAGTTCTATTTTTAATTTTGTGAGAAATCTCCACATTAAAGTCCACAATCCATTTTGAGTTGATATTTTTTTTGTGAGAGATAAGTTATGAGTTCTGTATCTGGGTAAATTTTATATCTCAATAAGGACTTTGACTCTATCATCATTTACTGAACTATTTTTCTTTCTCCCTGGAATCACCTTTGCACCTCTGCCAAAAATCATGGAACTGTATTCTTGTCCTCCCCCCCCCCCCACCGCGGCTCCTTATTGGGTTCTATTGACCTATAGGTCTATTCTTCCACCATCCCATGCTGTACTGCTATGCTGTGGTTTTCTACATACTGAAATGAGATCATGTCAGTCCTCTAACTTTGTTCCTCAGTATTGTGCTGCCCATTCTGGGATTTTTTTGCCTTTCCATATAAAATTTGAATCTATGTGTCAGAATCTACAAGATAGCTAGCTGGGATACTGAATTGGGAAAACCACCCCTTTTAAAACTATGTTCCTTTTGTTGGAAGATTTCAGGCTCCTTCACCTGTGCAAAGTCAGGAAGGTTAATCCAATCTATCTTCTTCCCACGCGTGAGAGTTTTTATCTTCTTTTTATCTTGCTGTTATTCTGGAACAGCCTTCTCAGCAGTTTCCATTGAGCTCTATTTATAAGAATATAAATGTCAATATAAACGTTCTTTCTTCTTATAATTATGTAGAAACTGTGCCATAGGAGTCAGTATTTAGGAAGTAGGCCGCAATTCATGCCCTCCTTCATGCAAAGTCAGACTAGAGAAATTATGCACTTTGAAAGGCAATGGGGCTTCAGGAGACATGTGATGTGGAGTAACTAAAAATGTCCTCTTTCAATTTGGCTTAATCAGAACAGGCTGTCTATGTTTCTTTGAATATTCCAATACAGAACAAATTATTGTAATTATGCTAGAAGTGTTCATGAGCCAAACTAAGAAATATTAGCATAAAAACAGAAAGTTGAGAACATTACAAATAGGAAAGTATGAAAAAATATTTTGCAACATCAAGTCACATGAAGATATCTTAGCTTCTAATTTTAAAGTATTCTTCTGAAACGTTGGCATAAAGACATAGCCTTTAATATCAGTCACAAGTAAAGTCACATTGATTATTTGTATTAATTTAAGTGCATCTGATACAATTAATTGTGAATATAAATGCAAACATATGTAAATTGTTACTTATTTTTGACAGGTAACACTAATCATTTCAGGAAATAAAATGTTTGTAACTTTAGATTGAATACACTTAAAAATAATCATTTCTTAATTGCTATCAAAAATTTAGTTAAGGAAAAAAATCCCAAGTATTAGAATCTCCAAGTTATATACATTTAATAATACATTTTAAATATTTCAGATGTATTTATTATCTAAGCAATATAGATACTCTTAACAGACCAAAAAAAAATGTTTGCTACTTGCAATAATCAAGATTTATTATCTTAGTAGTATTTACAGATTAATTTTCTCCACTTAGTTTTGAAGCCACTTGTTCTCCTTTATTTTTTTTCCTACATTGCCTTTTCATTGCTCAGTTTTATTTTTATTTGCTAGAATTGGTAATAAATCTCTTCTAATAAAACTGTTTACTAAAACAGTGGCTGTCTGTTGTAGCAATTTAGAGGAAAAGAGTAACAATTCAAAATTGCATCCATTACTATCATTAAAACATTTGACATTTTAAACACATAAACTGTGATATCAACTTAAAAATTTAATCTAGATAATTTAAATAATATCTTTACTCTAATATCTAATATTGGGGTTATATATTTCCTCTGCCATTTGTGAGATGCTGTACTCTTTTGCCAAGCTAACTTAAAATTGTATATTAAAAGCTGTCAATCTATTTAGTCATATTTGAAAATTCTATAATAAAATTGCAAGCAAACATCACACTGGAATGTTTTCGGACTCAATACTAGAGATATCCTTGGAAAAGCATTTAGAAACTGCAGGGAGATAATGACTTTGCTATGAAAGTAACTATAAAATTGGTAATAGCAGAAGTTATAGACCACTTGGCAATCATCCTAAAAGGAAAAAAGGCCCGATATTAGGCCGCATGAGGCTAGAAAATTTCACCAACAAATCTTTTTAATTAAATTAAGTATTTTTAAACTTTTTATTTTTAATTACTATGAGTAAATAATGGTTGTATATATTTATAGGGTACATGCAATGTTTTGATGCAGGCATACTTTATTAATTAATCAAATCAGGGTAATTGGTTTATCCCTAATCTCAAGCATTTATCATTTCTTTATGGTAGGAAAATTCCATTTCCACTCTCTTAGTTATTTAAAGTATACCCTGACTTGTTGATTAGAGTCATTTTGTTGTGCTATCAAATATTGTTCATTCTATTTTACTATGCAACTCTATTTTTGCACCCACTAACCATCCCACTTTGGTACAAAGTATTCAAATAAACTTCTACTACTGATGGCTGACTATTCCAGTTTGTATAAAGTAAAAGCCTAATTAAAATACTATGGACAGAATTGTGCCCTCTCAAAATTTGGAAATTGACACTCTAACCCACAAAGTGACTGTATTTGGAGCTAGGACCTTTAGAAGGTAATTAAGATTAAAATTGAGTTAATGAGAATGGGAACCTAATAAAATACCATTGGTGACTTTAAGGAAAGAGGAAAAAGGAGACATTACTCTCCACTTACACACAAAAAGGGAATGTGAGTGCACCATGATGGAGCAGCCACCTAGGAGCCAAGAGAACAGACCTCAGAATGAAACTGGCCTTGCTGGCACTTTGACCTAGTACTTCCCAGCTCCTGGAGCTGTAAGAAACACATTTCTGTGGTTTAAGTCACTGCCCACCCTAAGTCACCGCCCACCCCCAGTCTATCATGTTTCTTTGTGGCAGCTCAAGCAGATTAATATAATACATTATATACTAAAACTGAGTTATATTACAAAATGGAACATATTAGTACATAGTTTTTTTCCCCATAAACTCTGATTTCCAACCAGGATAAATATCCTCAGAATTTTTGTGCTACCCACTTTATAAAATTAAACAAATGTTGTTGAAATTTTTGCATTCACTTTGAAAAATATTTCAAATAATTGATGCTATTTTCATTGAAAATACAATGGTATACAATTTAACTATATCCAGTAGACACTCTGGATTCATGAATTGTGAGAAAAGTCAAGAATTTTCTTTCCCAACACAAGAACAATGACAAGATAAAAGAACAAGAAATAAAGAAGACTTTTAGAGTTGTACAAAGAAACTGAAAAGCATTTGTTCTAAAAATCCAAGAGTGTGTGGTTTTTGGTTGAATGACATGATGAAAGCAAAAAGTAAGAATAAAATGAAAAACTGGTTATTAGAAAGTGCAAGATATATTGGACCACAGGATGAACAATTGTTTGTCTTCTGGTAACCTCTCAATTAACTGTGAATAAAATAAAATTTCTGGGGTACTTGATATTCTTGATAAACTCAATTTCTATAAGTACTCTTGTTACCAGAATTTCTTTCTTCAGGAGGTCCTTAGTCTCAGTGTTTCAAAGAATGAACCCATGGACCACAGATCAGTGGTAAGATAGGATTTTATTAGAAAAGAATGCAGAAGGAGTGAAAAGGACCAGAGCTTCTGGATAGAACTTAAAAGCACCAGAGCTTTCAGCAGAGTGAAAGACCCAAGTGACTCCACATGGGTCCTTTGTCTAAATGTTGAAAAGGGTTATTGACAAATGAATGCAGTCCCTCCAGGGTGGGACAGAAGGTCAGAGTGTTCCCTTGAAATTTCCCAGGCCTGGGAAAACTGGGATCTCTTGTCCAGCCTTGAATGGGGGAATTCTGTATCACTCTCAAGATCATATATTACATGAGGTCTTCCTATAACCTAAGTCTAGAGTATTTACAATGCTTTGAAATCTATTGAGTAACAAGTTACATTAGATTTCTTGTGTATCACCTAAAGTTAAGTAAAGATCACCCCCCAAAGTGGATAGAATATAAAGAGTTATATTTTGATATTGTTTAGTAGATAAGTAAAATATGTTTTGCTCCCAAGTGAATATACAGTAGCTTCAAGCTAGATGTTGAGTAAAGATTACAGTGCATCTTTAAAATCTATGAAAGGATAGTGTTTAGAAAATGTAAATAATAAAAATCAAACCTAGGAATCATGGGAAAGAAAGACATGCAAAGTGATCTCAAGGACCAAATTCTATAATATTTAGTTCAGAAAATGTGGATTAATAACTTTCCCAGCCAAATTTGATGAATAGTAGACATGAACTAGATTATTACTTTTATGCTTGGCTTTAGAACAATTAAAATGTTATTGGTTATATATCAGACATGTTCTCAATAGACTATTCTTAAAACACTTTTAATAATATGTAATTCACATGCTGTACATTTAGACATTTAAAGTGAACAATTCACTATTTATTGTTTTGTCTGTGGTGGTTTGATATGCATGGAAGTTGTGAAACGATTACCGTAATTTAACTTTGGATGTTTTCATCATCTTTTGAAAAATTCCAGAGTCTATTCTACTTTCAGATTACCATGTAAAGAGTTTGAAAGTTATCAATGTGATTTTAGCACAAGAAAAAATGAACAAATTGAAAAATCAATGACTTTTCTTGAGCCCATCAAGTAACTGAGGTTACAGGGCAAACTACCACTCCAAATTTTAGAGACAGACAAATTCAGAGTGGCATAACCAGGATCTACTTAACTGGATGGCAAGGGGCTAAAGCATATACTGATAGGAACATGTAAATGGCAACTTTGATGAATTACTAGAGACAGTGTGGGCTAGTATGGGAGTGAGAAAGTCTTGGGGACCACAATCTTAGAGGTACCTACCACTTATGTGGTGATGATACCGGAAAAGTGGCACCCCAGCCAGCTCAGCCGAGTAGGGCCTGGGGAGGGGACCTGTCACCATGTCTTGGTGACAGCAGCTGGCAAAAAAACCGACAGGCTGGAGCAAGCAGGGGAGCTTTCTTCCCCCAGAGGTTCCAGTAGAGCGGCGCTGGAGGACCTGCCAATCAAGGGAAAACACTGGTGCCTATCCCTGATTGGTCCATTTTCAATCCTGCTCCTGATTGGTCCATTTTA
>CAUYQV010059791.1:0-52692 GCA_963574575.1 Galagoides demidoff
GTATATGCAACTGGGCATCTGTTCATATGTATCAGATCTCTCAAGAACCAGTTTTCCTGTTGCTATTGGGTAGGACCCAGTGTTAGCCCAGAGTTTAATGCCTTAAGGCTCAGAGCGCATAATGAAAATTGAAAAAAAAAAAAACTTTACTAATTTCTGCATGTAATGTATTTCTACTCATTCTGGTTAAAATTAAAGTATCTCTAAAAATTGAAAAATGTGTCCGCCCCTCAAAATCTATCGTGGGATTTTTTTTTCTTCCTTTTTTTTTTTGAGACGGAGCCTCAAGCAATCCCCCTGGGTAGAGTGCCATGGCAACACAGCTCATAGCAACCTCCAACTCCTGGGCTCAAGCGAGTCTCCTGCCTCCGCCTCCCAAATAGCTGGGACCACAGGCGCCTGCCACAACGCCCAGCCATTTTTTGGTTGCAGCCATCATTGTTGTTTGGCGGGCCCGGGCTGGGGATTTGAACCCGCCACCTTAGGTGTACGTGGCTGGCGCCTTAGCCGATTGAGCCACAGGCGCCAAACCTTTTTTTTCTTCCTTAATGATAAAAGTGTTGAGTAGAGCACATGGTGCAATGGAAAGGCCAAATATTTGGCTTAACTAGATTTGGAAATAAACTGTGCCTCTCTCTCCTTCCACCTGTGAGATCTCGGGGGAGCTGTTTAATATCCTCCAACCTTCTTATCCCACTTGTAAAAGGCAGAGAGTGGTGCTGACTTTTCAAGTGTGTTGTGAGGACCCAATAACATCAACAGCAACAGATATTTTAAAAATGAGGATTCCCTCTTGGACACGTGTGAACCTGTGCATTCTTCCAATGACAATAGAAAGTGTATTGATGATGGGAATAACTGTTACCGTAACATCTGCTGTTGACTGTGTGCTTCCTGTGAGCTGGATACGACACTAACCATTTACTTAAAACACGTCGTCTCTTTTAATTTTATCAGCAGCTCTACGGAAAGCATGATAGCAAGGTTGTTTGAGAAGTGAAGAAACTGACGCTCAGAGACGTTCACTTCCTAAAGGTCCTAGAGCTTGTACGCTGCAGAAATGTATTTCAGACCCAGGGTAGAGAGAGCAAGAGGCAGAATTGATTCCAAATCTACTTAAACCAGATGTTTGGTCTTTCCATTGTGCCATGAGAAAACTGAAGCAGTGTTAACAGTGGTTTGTGTTTAGTGATGTTCCCACTTCCATCTGACCGAGGGGAAATGTTTTCTGCTTCTACGTGGCTGCATTTTCATGACCCTCTCACTATCTTTTTGTAGCCTGGCTCCTGTAGATTTTGACAGATGGGGCCGTGACTGAGGACTCGGCAATCCCATCACTTCCGGCCACATTTATACCTTGCGTATGGTATTGAACAAAAACACAAATTTGTTGTTTTCAGGTTATTCATTTGCAGGGGAAATAATCCAGGCAATATGATCCGGACAAAATCAGGGCTTAATAAGTTTTATCTTTTGTGTCTCTTTACCTGTGGGAATCTCTCTTGGGTCTGCTGTGCTCTTTGCTTCTATCAGTAGTCAAGTCCCCATGGTTCCGTTCCCACCAGGAGGACAGTCTCCTTGCGCCATGGCAGAGAGCCTGGTCCTTAATGCCTGGTGCCGTCTGTGACCCTGAGAGGTCCAGAGATGCTCTGAATATCTGTGCTTTCAATTTAGAAGGGCATAGCTCTTAGCTTTCACTGAATGTCAGTGTTTAATTTGCTTGCTTCCAATTTAGGCTTATTTTTGAGAATTCAAATCTCCTTTCAGGCAAATTAGGTTAAACTGCTTGTGATGAGGGAGCTGCTTGACCTTGAATCATTTTCTTTTTCCTTTTTGAAAGAGAGATGACAAAGGGGTTGACAGATGAGATTTAACATGCTCCTGAGAAACCAGAAAGAGCTCATGAGCCTGAATACATAGACCAGGGAGCAAGTGAGTAAGTCAGAGACAGAGGGTGTCATCTTCACAGCAAAACAACCCATACCTTTTTTGACAATTATATCTAGTGCCATACAAAGTTTACAATATATATATATTTTTTGAGATAGAGTCTCACTCTGTCACCCTGTGTAGAGTGCTGGGGCATTATAGCTCACAGCAATCTCAAATTCTTGGGCTCAAGTGATCCTCTTGCCTCAGCCTCCCTAGTAGCTGGGACTATAGGAACCCACCAAAATGCCATCTAGGTTTTCTATTTTTAGTAGAGGCAGGGTCTTGCTCTTGCTCAGGCTGGTCTCCAACTACTGATCTCAGGCAATCCACCTGCCTCAGCCTCCCAGAGTGCTAGGATTACAGGTGTGAGCCACTGCACCTGGGCTGTATTTTATTTTTTAGTGGTTTCCCATGCAAAGGCTCTTGATAGTTAATAAATTCTAACTGAAATTTGGTAGATAATATAAAAAATGCAGACAGAAATTCAAGAAAATTAAGAATCTAATATGCCATTTAAAATATAATTGTATATCTCTTATGTTTCAGTTTAATACAAGTTTTCCCAAAATGAGGAAGCTGCTCTTAGGTATGTTGTTCACTTGTCTCTAATGTCACCAGAAGGTCTATAAAGAGAACCACTGGGCATTTTGCTCTTAAACACATTGTAGATCAATTGCAAATGAACAAGGAAGCTCAGTTGAGAAGGTGTTTATGATTGGCCATCATCTGGGGCAATGGTTCTCAAATTTAACACATCATATCACCTGCAGGGCCTTTTAAACTGAATTGCTGACCCCACCCTCCGAGTCTCAAACACAGCAGTTCTGGGTGGCACTGGGGAATGTGCATTTCTGATAAGTTCCTAGAGGATCTTGATCCTGATGGTGTAGGGATCCCAGTTTAAGAACCATTGGTCTAGAGCAGTGCTGTCCACCAGAAATAGAACATGAGGCACATACTCTGTTTTAAGTTCTCTAGCAGTCTCATAAAAAAGTAAAAATGAATAAGTGGCATTAATTAAAATGATACATACTTTTTTCTTCTTTTGGGGGGTTATGAAATCAATGTACACAAATCAGTATTATAATAAATTTTATCTAACCTAAAATATCCAACATATTATCATTTTCAGAGTCACTATAAAAATGATTGAGATATTTTATTCTTTTTTCACATTAAGTTTTTAAAATCCAGAGTGTATTTTATGATCATTGCACATTCTAGTGTGTGACAATTAAGAACAGTTATACCCTAAGCACTTCATGACCACATGTGGCTACAAGCTACTGTATTAGAAAGTTGAGAACAAATGTTCTAATAAATTGCAAAGGAAGGACTCAGAAGACATGGTCAGTGAGTCTCTCAACCTAGGCTGTACCCCAGAATCACTAGGGGAACCTCCAAAACACACCAGTCCTGAGGTCCTGCCCCTCAGAGAATCTCGTTTAATAGGTCTAGAGTAGGGCATGGGCAATAGTATTTTAAAAAATCTTCCCAAGTTGTTATGATGTCCAGCCAGTTTGAAAATCACTGGGACATGTTGAAGTAGGATCCACCTTTTCTCTTGCTAAAGAGAAAGAGGAAGGTATACTATTACCAATAAGACATCTTCAATGGTGGGGCAGACATGCTCCAAAAGCTTATTTTCTTTAATCCTTATAACCCTGGGGGACAAATATTGCTCTTTTGTAGAAGGCGCAGGTGAAACTCCGATGGTTGGTCTTCCAAGGATGGACACTAAGCTGAACATGAAGCCCCTGATTCCGAGACCTGCTCTTTCTGTGGTTACCTCTTGTCTGACTCGATTCAAATGTCACTTCGACTAGAACTGTGGGTTTATTCTCCTTTGCCCCTTGTTTAATAGAAACAACTTTCTTACTTTTAGAGAAAAATCAAAACATAAGTCTTATTAGTACTAAGAAAATGCAGTTAGCGGCTTCTCTCCATGGAAGATTTAGATAATTTTCCAAATGTTTGGGGGGGGCGTAACAGATGAGAAGTTTAAAGGTGCTGCACTGTTTTCCCTTACTTTTCTTTTTGAATGGGTATTTTCTGTGGGTCATCATTTATATTTGATTCTTTGAGTTCAAAATGGTGTCTACTTGATGTCTGAGAAACTTCTCTAGCCTTGTCTTATGCACTTTAAAGTTCCATTTCTTAGAACTTGCAAGCCACGTTGTGTGAGGGGACGCAGGATCACAGCCTGGTGTGGTTTTGGGCCCTGCCAGTCTGGCTGAACGGAGGACACAGAGGCACAGAGGGCAGCTCTGGCTGTTAGGGCTGGGCCAGAGGCCCTTGGCCCACTGGGAGCTGCTGTGCAGCTCAATTTATCAGGAGATTTCCTGGATTAGAATGTTTGAGGTCTTTTGTGATTTTTGAGCTTATAAAATTTAGAATATTTCGGATGTGGTTTGAATTTCAGACCTCAAGGGACTTCAGCCCTCTTTGTCTCAACTCACTCTCTTCTCCTTGGTGGTGTTAAGTCCCCTGAAGCTCAGAATTATAATTAGATTCCAGTGTCTCACCTACAGTGTCTCTCCTGGCCCAGTTTCATGGACTTCAAAATCATTAAGCTAAACACAGTGAGAATTGGGGTCTCTCACTGATCTGTCTTCAAATTCTCCTCTAATGTTAATGATGTCAGGATATCTACCTAATGAAGCCAACCATTTGTATAATCTTGCTGTATGGGCCATGAGGGTGACCTTGGAATCCCACTGCTGGGAGCCCCAAAATACTTGCTTGGAAAACTTCTGGTTTTGAATTCATAGATATAAAAAATGTCCCTATTCAAGTCTAAGTTACTAGTTCTTGAAATCTGGCAACTATTGGTTTGAATAAAGGCACTTTACTGACCCTTTATTAACTTACTAGCAAATGGTATCCATTGTGAATCTGAGGACATGTCAGGGAGGTGGGGGTTTTGAAGGATCCTGCCATGTGCACTTGGCCAATTTAAATATACTGGGTTTACTTCAACAAAAAGGGAGAAGATCCATACTGTGGAGAAGTAGAGAGTAAAGTGGGATAGTAGGTCTGGTCGAATTTCAACAGGTCCCCAAAATTTGGCAAAAGAATTTGCTCCTCAAACATAGTTTTTGATAAGAAAAGGGTATTATGGTTTTCTCACCAGGTGAGTTATGGAATTGATGCTGAGTCCTGCAGCAGGTGTGGCTTGGTGGTGGTGGGAGGGCGTTTTGATTACCTTCAACATGGTGTCATCCTGAGTAACAGGTAAAAACAGAAGTCCCCTGCATCTCTCTGGTTAGACTGAGGCCTCTGCTTTATTCTGTTGAAACCCCAAACATTGTGGTCAATGTGATAGTTGTCAAGTGTCTCCCAATCTAGAGCTCATCACAGACCATCTGCTGTGTGGCAGTGGGTTGTGATTCCAGCCTCTTGTAAAGGAGATGTGGGGGAGGTTAGTCATGAGTCGTACATCCTCCACCACCCCTAGCAGTGAGGAGGGCATGGGTTCCCTTCCCTGAAGTCAGTGGAAGGAGGGAGCTTGTTTTGTCCTCTGGAGTTTGGAGCACCCAAAGACTCTATAAAGGTAGTTACTGGTGGCAGCTGGCAGAGAAGGAAAGGCCTGAGTTCTCAGTAAGAGGCAAGGGGTTGGGTTCCAGACAAGACAAGAGCCCAACAGAAGGACCACTCTTTAGCCATCTGAAA
The DNA here is from genome assembly GCA_963574575.1 of Galagoides demidoff. Taxonomy (NCBI): domain Eukaryota; kingdom Metazoa; phylum Chordata; class Mammalia; order Primates; family Galagidae; genus Galagoides; species Galagoides demidoff. Next base: position 5,605 of record CAUYQV010059791.1, read on the forward strand.
AGGTGTCTTGCCTCCAAGGCCACCTGAAGGCTCCATTTGCCCCTAGAAGAGGGAGAGACATTTCACTCAGGGTCAGAAAAGAGTAAGCCTAAGGAGCTTTTTTAAAAGGAATATAATAGAAAATATAAGATTGTTCTCTGTTTGCACCATACAGACACTTGTTCAACAAAATGGCTATATAAAATGCAACTTCAAGTCATCCCCAAATAAAGATAGAATAAAAATAAAGACATGGTCAGTTATGTAAATATTCTGACTTCACCTCTGTTAATGGTCCCTGAGAAATTTTCGAGCTGTCACATTAATTGTCCTGTCCTGGGAAGATTTGTCTAGGTAGCATGAGGTATGGTTCAGAGCAAAGAGAAAAGGGAGTTCCTGCCCCTGTCTTGGCCTCCCTTTCCTTCCCCACCAGCAGATGTCCTGCGGGCTCCCGTCACAATTTCCTGCCCAATTCATTGCTTAGAGAAATTATTCTTTGATTATCTGACTGTGGCTTGCCTTCTGAACTAGAGCCTCCGCACTGAGAGGTCAGAGATTCACGTGCCTATTTGTATTCACAGCACCTAGCACGGCTCTTCACCCATAGCCTGTGTTCTAGAACTTTCTACATGGATGGATGAGTCCTCCCTCTGCTGCCAGGTCTGCAAGGTGTGGGAATTCTTGGACAGTTGACTTTATTTGGGTTGTAGTTTTCTCAGTTGTAGAAGCATTGGTCTCAATTCCTAGGTTTCTTTTAAACTACAAATCCCTGATGCAGTAGTTTAAGAAAAGAAGAATCAAATAACAGAAAGAATCAAAGGTGATGCCGGCGGTGGTAAGCTTGAAAGAATATGGGGAAATAGTGGAGCCAGCAGACAGCACTAATTTCTGTGAGGAGTGACAATTGGGACGTTTGAGAAGGACTTTTTGGAAACGTTTATCTGAGATAAAGGGAACATATCCAATTAAAGGGCAGTGTGTGAGTCAGGTTTAAATCAGAAATTTGGTGGTTACCTTTATACGAGTGATAGAAGGTAGGAAGAATAAAGCTAAATATTAAAGAAAGAATGTGAAAGCTTACCAAGAGGAGGTGGGTGGAAAAGGAGGGAACGTCCTAACAGGAAAGAAAGGATGAGCAGGGTGGAGAGGACTCAGAGAAGCACAGCCCCAAGGACCCTGAAGGAAAGGGTCCTTCAAGGGAAGCGTTTCGGGACAGTTTGGTGCTTACAGTTCACACCAAGAAACTGGCGCTTCATTTGGATGGATCTGTAAACTACTCACAGCTCTTGGATGACTGTGACCCCCTTTGTCACACCACCCCACACAGAGCTGTCACTATGCCTATATTTAAATAAATATATACACACATATGTATTTATTTACCATAATGTGATACACCCCCAGGACTGAAAGCTCCAAATTGAATTAGAAAAGAATTATATTCCAACTATTTACAGTTATTGGTTCAAACACATGCTCATTATCTCAGGTAGATTTTTAATGGATTCTTCTTAGGACAGACCCGAAAACCTGAGAAAAGGGTTAATGAACAAGTGTTCACACCCAAGGACACATTGGTTCTTCCTCTAAACAGCTGTTTGTTTGCTGTCCTGTTGCCATGCTGATGGGATAACTCTGGTTCTTCAAAGAACAAATGGAAGCCATGGTTTTCCCACAAGGGTATCAAATAAAGGCTCTGGGAGAGAAGCAGGGGTCCAGTCATGCAGCTTGAAGGCCAATGGGTGAAGGCTTAGGATTGGCTGAGCGGGATAAACCCGCACAGGGGGTGAGATGACCACAATGCTCCGGAAGCTGGCACAGGGAAGGAGTCTGGTCTGATCATCTTCAAAGACACTGATTGGGTATTTATGTCCAGGGGAACTTGAAGGCAGAAGGAGACGATGGTGCCTATTATCCGCCCTCTTTTGTATAGGAACTGGAGTATCCAGAAATACATGAACAGTCTGACAAGTGCTCAGAGTGCTGGGTGTGCCTGCGAGCTGCACTGTGTCAAAGAAAGAATCCAAAGGACACATTTTCAAAAAAGAAAATTGCCGGCAAAGAGCACGCTGGACAAATCAACATGAAAACAGTGGCTGCCAGAATCGCCAGGACAGGACAAACGTTAAGTGTTCTTCCTGCGGCAGCGGCTGAACACGCAGCCTTCCAATGCCTCCCCACCTCCCTCTAATTTCAGAAGTGTCAGACACAGCGCCAGCTCAAAACCTTCCACGGTCCCTTGTTAGCTGACTGCGTGTTTTGTTCCGCGGTTACATGTCTGCACCGCCGACATGATGTCAGTCACCCTTACCACCTGTTCGCTGGCTCCCTCCAGGTCCGTCCGCCAGCGGTAGGAAGCAGAGTCCACCGCCCAGAGCAGCAACGTCAGGCTAGGGTCTCAGAGCCTAATTGCTACCTGTGCACAAATGGCCCTGGCCTCTCCCCTCCTCGTTCTCCTCCGCCGCCCACTCCAACACTGACTTGCGATCAGTTCTTCAGGCGGAGGCGATCAGAGGTGCCACCCAGGTCTTTTTCGTGCCATGAATCATATCTGAACTCTCAGACCCGTTATTCGGGGGGCGGGGTCGGGGTCTATTTTTAAAGCAGGGCAGACTGTCACCTGTGGCCCCTGCAGTTCAGCGGTGTTTAATGCTGCATAGTTTTTTATTACTATCATTCTCTGAAGTTATTGATTAGAGACTTTTATAGAAATGATGTTGAATTACATGCTCGTTCACGCTAATACCTCAGAGAGCAGGCAATGGCCAACGCCCGCTAACACTTCACTGGGCACTCAGCCCTGGCTCAGGCTTGTTTCACACACTCTCTGCTAAGTTTCTAATTTAATCTTAATGACTCTATCACTTAGGTACCATTGTTACTTCCTTTTATGGATAAAAACATCAAGGCCTTGGATAGTTAAGTTGTACTGGCTTTTCTTCAGCCGTGACAACGTCTTTTCTGCTTCCAGACCTCTGTGCATGTAGCTGGTGAGGCCGGTGCTCCCCTGGTCAAGCAGACTCCAGTATATGCTGAAAACTCATCTCAAATATCCATTGCTTGAGAAAGCCCTTCCTGATCTCCCCTCTCAGTCTGAATTAGATCCTCTTACCAGCCTGATTCTTATCCATTGGATAAATCTTATTTATGCTGCTTGTAATTATTGGCATTGTGTCTGTGACATCCCTATGAGACAGGAACATATAGAAATTCCCCCAAATAAATCAGCATCCTGAGTCAACTGCCTCTGACTCAGGACTACTCTAAATATTTATGGTCGTTTCTTTGTATGTGCCAGGGATTGGTTTCAGGATTGCTGCATATACCAAAATCCACACCTAATACCCCACCCAGCCCATATACAAACAGTCACTTCTCTCTATATTTGGGGTTTCAATACAAGGAATACTATAGTTTTGATCTATGTTTGGTTGTAAAACAAATCTGTGTATAAGCAGACCAGCATAGTTCAAACTCCTGTTGTTCAAGGATCAACTATAATTATATAGCTATTAGTAAGAAAAAGGATGATGGAATTCATAGCATTTTTTTTGTCATTGTTTTTACCCATTAAATTTACCAGATCATTCAGTCTTTGACTTTAATATTACCATGATATGGTATTATAACAGGAAGTACCACTCATGAATGTTTACTGTTTCAACATGATGTTGAAAGATAACAGTACTTAAACTTTTAAAACTTCAGATATATGTAAATAAGAGAAATAAATGGAAGATATGCTTCCATTTCTAATGATACAATCATTAGAATGATTTTGCCTTCCAGTCATGGTAGGAAGATGGGTTGAAGTCAGGGCAGCCAGTGTGCCCAAGTCACGGGCACCTGAGAACTTGGGGAAAACGTAGATTCCCCAGTGTTCTACAGCCATCCATTCAGTCAGAATGTCTGGAGCTGAGGCTCAGGGACGTGCATTTTTCAAACTGCATAGTTGTTCGAGTTAATTCTATGATCAGCCAAGTTTGGAAGCAGTGTTACAGGCCTTGAGGTGGCTTAGGCCAGTTTGGTTTAATGACTAAAATCTAAGCTAAGCTGTGTACCTAAAGCTGTGTACTGATGTGTGGACACAGGACCATCAGAAAGGAGCCGAGAGTTAGCAATCCACTAGTTACACATCAGGCGTGCCAGCGTGCGGCAATGAATAAGAAATGGGCTCCCTTCGCGTTTCCTGGAGAAACTTTCCTGCAGTGCCTATGTCCCAGGGCCCACACCTGCCAATTAAATATGCATCTGGAATTTGAGCAAAGCTCATCCATCAGTATTCTTTGAAAGGCAGCCCAGATGATGCAGGCGGGTAGGTGTGGGATTAACAGCACAGTCAGGAAGCTTCGAATTGGAGGCACTTCAGAAACCGTCATATGCTGGAAAGACAGAACATCATTCAGACCAACCCACATTTCTCAAAGACTTTCCTGCTGTTACCTCCTCAAGATGCTCCCCAAGTAGTTCTGTGAGAAGGTGAAGTTGGGAACTGCTGCTGACGGCCTGCTCCTGCCTTTGGGATTCACACACATAGAACCTATTAATGTCCCTGAGAAAACCTGTAACCAAGAAAACTGTAAGCCAATCGTTTTCTGTGGGAGCCACTTTTTATTTCCACGGCCTCTACTGACACCGTGTGCAGCTCCAGAAACGATGGTGTGTGGGGCGGAGGGTGCACTGAGCTCAGTCTGGAACGCCATGTGGTTTGGGCTCCATTCCGCTGTGTGTTGGGGAGCAAAGGTATCCAGACCCCAGAATTCCAGTTTTGGCACTTTAGTTTTAAAATGATGGGGTGTGAGGGGCGTGTGGGGATGGGCCTCTATCAATGTGAATGAACCAAGATGCTTTGACCCTTTGTTCTGGGACGCCTTCATTCATGAGGTCTGTGACCTTAAATTCCCTCCCTCCTCTCCCCCACTTTCAGCAGCACAAAGATCTCTGGCCTTGGCTTGGGAGCAGTTCAGTCTGGGCTTGGTCACTGGCTTGTTCTGAGCATTGAAATGGGAGTGGAAGGGATGGGCATTGAGTTCAAGCAGAAACCTTCCCTGTGCGCGTGTGGACTGGCACCATCTCTACGCTCCTCCCTGTGTCTGCAGAACAGTAAGCTCCCCAGAGACCAGAGCCAACTCTGGCTGAGCCAGGCCAGTGCTCATGTCACACAAGCAAGAAATAAACATTGGTTACTGTAAACACGGAAGATTTTGGTCTAGTTTAATCACAACTGCATGTAATCTATAAGCCCTGTTTGGCTTTTGAGAAACCAAACAACCCCTCAAAACCAAGAGATAAAGAGGGAAATTTGTACACTAACATGAAGAAATCGATGTCATTTACAAGATGTAACAGAACTCTTTCACTTGCCTTTAACAATCCTTATCTTTAGTGGTCTGCACTGTGGTCCTTACACACCAAGTAAGAACAGAGAAGGGGGCAGAGTTATCAAGGTGAAAGAATGTCGCAGAGTTAGTTGATTGTTGAAACTTCACCCTAATTAATCTACTTTTGTGCAAGTTCGAAATTTTCTATTATAAGGAAACTAGAAAACCAACACTCACAAAATTATTCTCTCTAGGTTGGAAACTGGCCGAGTACCTTGTCAGGATTATTCTAATCTTTTAATTTTATAGCATTGCCAATGAGCTGCCCCTACCACAAAAGAATGGGGCAGAGATATCTAATAGTTGCCACCATGTAATGATTGTCACTATTTATCTCAGTATTCGGAGCTGGAATACTAAGAAAGAAAAATGAAGCTCTAGAGAACTCAAAGGATAATTATCCTTTCTGAATATTGACACACTTACATGTTTTTCCAGACGTAGATTTTGTGTAGGCGAAAGTGGTTTGATTATAAAAGATCCGGTTTCTCCAAATTTTTTAGAGGTAAAAACTTCATTAATTAACATCAAGGAAAGTGGAGCATCTGCTACTTTTTTGTCAACAGATTTTAATAATATTGAACACTGCTAATTAGATAGAACTGAAATACAGCTCTTTGTATGTTCAATTAAGATGGTTTCTTCTGCTATTTTTTTTCCCCACTAAATTTTATTTAAACTATGGCAAATCTTCAGAGCTTTCCTCAACCACTTAAGTTGAAGTGATATTGAATAGCGACAGGTAAAAAGGGTTCATGTTGAAAAGTGCTACTGTTATTTCTGTTGTGACAGTCACAGTGACCTGGAAGGAGAAAAGCTCTCGAACCTTCTAAGATTCCAGCTCAAGGGTGTTCTTGTGTTTCTGAAGTCAGAAGATGAAACAGGTATACTTCAAGGGCTTGAGGCGCAACTCCAAGGGCAGCCCTAGTTAAAGACCCAAGGAAATATTTGCTAAAATAGATGTGAAAGGACTGGGAGACAGTGGGTACTTTTGTAATTCTTTAAGCATTGTGTACTCTTACCAGCAGATGGTAGATTAACCATGGCTATCTGGTTAACTTTGGGCCCAATTAGCCTCAGCTCCAATTAATGAATCAAAATCAGAGGCACTGTTAAACTAATGAGAGGGAGAAAGAAGGAAATGAAGCCGGGTAACTTGAGGTCGGATTGGCCATCATTGTTCTGGCTTGTGTGGCTCTGAGCAAAGCAGTGAAGCAGCACCAGCTTCTTCTTTTGTGGAGGGGTGATGAGAAGCCTCGCCCTGTAGGAATGCAGGGAGGGGGAGTCCCACACGGTTGTCAAGTTCTCCTCTTCCTCTGCCTTCTCCTTATAGTGTCAGAGAAAGGCTTCCTGATTTTCTTGATTTCAAACATCGGCATTCCTACTAAATCCACCTGGGTGCGCTTGGTGCCAGTCCTGGGTTGTGAGAGGAGTCAACATTATCTTTAAGGCCAGGCCAGCCTCCTGCAGGAAAGCTTCCTATCAGTGGAAAGTTCATTTCTGAGCAATTTGGGCTGAGAATGTTTTTAAGACAAACCAGGTTCTTAAAACTTCTCACCCTCATTGACTTAATTTTCCCCCAATTCACTCACGGGTAATGGATTAGGCAGAGAAGCATTATACTGACACAGCACAGCAGCTCTGCTATCCTGTCACCTCACATGGGCAACATATTCCAGGAAAATGAGGCTCAAGGCCATTGTGTACAGTTACGCAAGCTGTGCACTGCACAATTCCAGAGGGTGTGGTCAATGTGAATGGTACTCTAGGTGTCAGCGCTGCCCAGTCTGCTTGGTTGTGTGCTGTGGCCCTGAATTTGCGATCTTTCTTCAGACATAGGGTTCCCAGTGCCTTTTTAAGCTTCCCAATTCTGTAGCTCTTTAGAGGCACCCCTCCCGAGTGCCCATCCTGGGGCACCCTGACCACCATCTTTGACATATGGTCCCTTGACCACAGAAAGGCTATGAAAACTCAAATCTGAGTCTCCTTCCTCCTGTAGGAGCCAGTGCTTCCTTCCACATAGTGGCTGGCAGAATCCCCTTGGGAGTCCCAATAGAAGAGACCTATTGTCTGGCATGGCTGGGCCAGCAGACTCCAGGCTGTGGTCTGTGCTTCTGCACATCCTCCCTTCTGACTTTGACAAAGGTCATTTATACACCTGTCTGTCTTGCTCAGGGATCCACTGCTGAAAGTGATGTAGACATCTCAAGACCCCTAACCTCCCTTTCCTGTAGCTGGTGATACGGGTCACACTCTTCCCCACCTGAGTCATAAGATTCTTCTACCTTACCCCTTAAGGCATTTCTTCCAAATATTTCAAAACATTAATATCTTAATCACAGGGTCTCCAAAACTTTCTTCGTTTTTATTTTTATCTTTAAGGTAAAAGCTTTTAGGGCTACATATTTGTCCTTAAATGGCAGTCATGTTCACACACACACACACACACACACACACACACACACATGCACTCACACAAAGATACACTCTCTCTATATATATATTTGATGGCCTTTAGGCTACAAAATTATCCAAACAACACTGTTTTTGTTTTTGTTTTGATGCCTAGTTTTATTTTGGTCTCTGAAACTGTGTTTTAGGAGTTGTGGAAAATAGCATGATGTGAGCATTCTGGTGTAAACCAGGTACAGCTTCACACGAGATCGTCAGTTGTCAAGGCTTCTGGAGCCCCTCTTTTGTATCAGGTGCTTGTGGAGATGCAAAAATGCTTAAGATAGAGTCTCTGATCTTAATGAGCTTAACACCTTTAATATTAAGTGTCATCTATGGAAATTTGTGACTTTTCACATCTTCAGTGCATAGATGACTTCCAGGATTTTCCCGTCCATTATATCAGAATTTCGGGCCCTGCCAGGGAGGAATGATGCCCAGGGTGTGGCATCAAGACAACCCAAAGCAACAAAACGATCACTTAGAAATACTTTATTATAGCTAATAAATATCTTTTCTATCCATTTCTTCCTTGACCCCCACAATAATGCATGCCCTCCCTTTAACCCACAGCATTTGTTAGGCATCTACTGTGTGCCAAGTCCTGGGGCACTCACAAATGGTATGTTTTCTACTCAGGCTTCAAGCAGTCAGAGGAAAGGGACAAATGAGAAAAGTCGTCAGCTTTAGTACTGTGTGGAGGTTAGTTGTCAGAGGCTAAAAATCAGATTGGTAGAGAAATGTGGTTCAACTCAAACGAGCTTGAGTTCTGCTTAGTGAACAGAGATCAAAGGTTGTTAAGCCAATCAGAATCAAGTTTGCTGTATAAAAGGAAGCAATATAGCATAAGGAAAGAGGGATGGACTTGGAGTCAGGTAGCTCGAGGTTCAAATCTGAAATTCACCACTTACCATGTGGTGAATGGTGACTTTGGGCAACTTACTTTACAGTAGGAGTGGGCAGGGGTCAAGGAGCTGGCTTAGGGTAAGCATGCAGAGATTCACGATGGAATCTGAATGTTAAGGACTGAGGGACTCAGAAGAGGAAGTGCTCAGAAAGGCATTGCAGACACTCACTGGTTCAAAGGCACAGGGGCAGGAAGGTGGGTTGGTCATGTGGCTGCAGAGCATTGGCCTTGGGCTGGTGGAGCTGGGTGGTCACCCAGGACAGAGAACCTGTAGGACATGCTTAGAGATCTGGATAAGCCAGGTAGGATCCTGGCATGCATGACACATCATTGTTGTCACACTTGCACAATGAATTAGACTGTATTAGGGCTATGATGGAAGTAGGAAACCTAACTGGGGGCCACAGATGCTACTGTGGCAAAAATGGTGGGACGCTGGACAATGTTTGGCACTGGCAGCAATATAGAAAGGGGTGATTGTTCAGGAGGAGTGCAGTGTCCTAGCCCAAAGCTAACTTGGATTGTACCAGCATGAGCAGGCATTTTATATGTGTACATGTCATTTAATCCTCAAAGTCAGACAGGTACAAAACAAGACAGAAAAGGGGCTGCAGTGAGCCTGTAGAACACTTGGTGTTAATTAGGGGAGTGCCTCCTACGGCTAAGAGTGTGGTTGGGAGAAGATGGCATCTTAGTGGGTAAAACTCCATTCCTTCCTGTGCTGACAGGCAGCCTTGCCCAGTCATGGTTCTCCCTGGCCTCTCTGGCTAGGCACCTTTGTATAATGCCAAACCATCCACTGTGTGTAACAACCTGTCAAATGAGGACCCCAAAGCTAGAAATGTTCATTGATTAGTTTGTTTTAGTACGTGTCTAGTGAGAGAAGAGTCAGGATTTATTTCCTGGTTATCAGGTGCTTCCAAAGTCCATCTTTGCATGGAGAGTGGGTGACATTCTCATGCCACTTCTTATAGATGAGGAAATGGAAGCTCCAAGGGTTTAAAGCAATTTGGCCATCACTAGAAATCAAGAGTTGTGCAGAGGGAAATGAAATTCAAGATGTCTGTCTTCAAATCTCACTCACTTCCCTAAAATCAAATTAACCTTGGTAATTTCAAGTGGCAGAAATATGACAGAATCCAAGAAATTGTGGCCCAGTAATTCAAGGGTTGAACACATATATCTCAGAATATGACTTTGAAGCAATTAAATTGTCATCACATTTCTTGTGGTCATATTTTGAATGCTAAAAAATGCCTACTTTGCAAATTTGATATTTCTTTCCCTTTAGCATAACTGAGTAGTGGTATTACCTGTAAAACAGGGTAATTTTGCATTATTACAAAAGTTATACCTAAATATACTGGGGTACAAAAAGTACAGTAATATTTGTAAAAATCATTCCTATTTTATGGAGATTTCCAATTACATGTGGTCCAGAACTGCTTCTTCAGATGTTCAAGAAACATTTGTCCCTGCTTTGAGGTGTGTTGACAACTGTATGTCCACACCTCCTGTGTCTTTTGAGTCTCAGAATATACACGTCAATAAAAATGATCATGAAATGCTGATAGTCTAAGAACTCTTACATTTGTTCTTTCTAGATAATAACTGATACTTCATTTTTTCCCCATAGCATTTCTGAGGCAAATAGTTCTCTTACATTCAATTTATTATAAAATGGAGATTTGAAAATCTCACAATCCATACAGTGCTATGATGAAAGTGATGGGGACAATGATGGAGAATATTTATGGTGTGATCATTTGTGGATAAAAGCAACACAGACTTATATGGTCAGATATTTAAGTTCGAGAGTTCATCCTAAAACATGAGCTGCTTAGCTCTTTGCTGAATATCACTGTGGTTATCTTTAAAGTACTTCCCTTGGGAAGTGATGCATCAACAGCAGTGCCTAGCCCACCCTTCAGAGCAATCTTGGAGCTCTTTCTCTGGAATGGCTATCAGAGCTGTGTTACTCTTGATATCCCGAATATTAGGAAAATGTCTTCCTTTCAGTATCTCCTTTATTTCTGGGTAAATAAAAAAGTTACTGGGGGCAGATTTGGTAAGTAGGGAGGGTGTTCCAGTATAGTTATTTGTTTACTGGCTAAAAACTCCCTCACAGACAGTGCTGTGTACGCTGGTGCATTGTCATGATGCAAGAGCCATGAGCTGTTGGTGAAAAGTTCAGGTTGTTTTTGTGTAACTTTTTCATGTGGCCTTTTCGGCACTGCAAGATAGGAAATGTAGTTAAATGACTATTAATCGAGGAACTTCACCCAGAAAATGCAAGCAGTATAATCTAGCTCATTGTACCCTCAATGATTCCCCAATGGTAAAGAAAAGTTTTTCCAGTCAATACAAATTATTGCAACATTTTTGTCAGTTCTGCTCATTATTGGCTGCCCTGACCTTTCTTCATTAGTGACACTTTCTCTCTCCTGAGAAAAACATTTAACACATTTGTACACTGCCCTTTTCTCATTATCCTCATAAACTTGGACTAACATGTCCCTAATTTCATTTCCACTCTTGCCAAGTTTTACAAGAAATTTAATATTTGTTCCTTGTTTTACTTCAAGCTCTGACATTCTCACAACAGCATACAAAACCACAATAATAATGAATGCCACTCAGCAAGACTTTGCTACATGTTGATACAAAAACATCTGTGAGACACTGTTATACTAATGTTATGAAACCTTACCAAGTTGTTTGTATGGTGCTACCAATGTAAGCACACTGTGGCAAGGTCCTGAACTTAATTGTCAGAACTTGTAAGTGCTCTCTTTGATATGGCCAGGACCCAATGTAGTACGATTATGATAGTTCTGTCTTAAATGAGGAAAAGCAGGCTCAGGAAACTGGAGTTCATTCATTTGCTCATTTGTCCACTCAGCACCTGCTTAGTGAGAGTCTGCCAATGCCAGGAACTCTACAGACTACTGAGAATACAGCTGCTGACACACGACACATGGGACAGAAATATCTGCCGTCAATGAGTTTATGTTCTGACTATCTGCTATATTTGGCTGCTAAGCCTGCCATAATAAAGTACCACAAATGGTGTTGCTTCAACAACAAATATTTTTTTCTCTCATTTCTGGAGACTGGAAGTCTAAGATGACAGGCCCCATTTCTCTTGAGGCCTCTGTCCTTGGTGGCTGCCTTCCATGATCTTCCTTCTGTGTTGATACATCCCTTTAAGGACAACAGTCAGACTGGATTATGGCCCACTAAAACTGACTCATTTTAATTTAATTCCACCTTAAAGGTCCCATTCCCAAAGGGAGTCATAGTCTGAGTGACTCGGGTTTAGGGTTTCAATGTATAATTTTGGGGTAAACAAATTCATCCCATAACACCTCCCTAAAATTACATAGATGGCAGGTAGTCAAGTCTGGACCTATCTCTGCTTTTCTTACCTATTATCAGAACCTAGACTATGTTGCCTCTTACCGTATCTACCATATTAAGACCAGACACAGTAATATTGGAATGCAAGGGGCACATGTATGGTGTGTTCATGTGCTGTTACGAACAAATTACACAAAAAAGACAAGCATGTACTTCAGGGCCTTGGACACCAGTGTAGGGTAGAACTCTCAAAGCTGTGCTTCCCAGAACTTTTCCAGTTCATTGCTCAGATTTCACCAATTACTTCTTCCCCTTCTTCCTATAGCCTTCAGCTCTTGAACGTTTTGTTTACTTCTATGTCTTTTTCCATGACTTTTCATACCACTTAAAAGTAGGAGCCCCAACTCTTCTTCAAACTACAACTTCTTTTTCTTTGACTTCAAGACTTACGGTTTTGATAACTTCAAGTGTTTTCCTTTCTGTACCAAGTACTTAGCGCTTGCTGATGGCTTAGTTTTTAAAATACCTTAATAATTGTCTATTTTGTGTCTTTTTTCTCTTTTTTTTGAGACAGAGTCTCACTATGTCACCCTTGGTAGAGTGCCATGGTGTCATAGCCACAGCAACCTCAAACTCTTGGGCTTAAGAGATTTTCTTGCCTCAGCCTCCCAAGTAGCTGGGACCAAAAGCGAGTGCCATACACCCAGCTGATTTTTTGTTGTAGTTGTCATTGTTTGGCTAGCCTAGGCTGAGTTTGAACCCACCAGCCCTTGTGTATGTGGTGGGTGCCCTAGCCACTGAGCTACAGGCTTGAAACCTTTTTTCTCAGTTTTAACTGTGAATTTTTGCCTGCTATGCTGGTATAAACAAGGGTATTAAATGAATAATATCGATTTTTTTTATGTCCTAAGAAATCCTGCTACTTTTTTTTTTTTTTAACACTTCTAAGCATAGGAGGCTCTGTACAACTGAAATTTCCATTCTGGGCTCTCAGTGTACTGACTGTGAAATAAATAAGAGATAGTGTTTGTGTTTGGTAACCTTGAAGTTCTCAGAGCACTTTTACCTCCAAGGCTGGGTAACTGAGTGTTTTCAAGGGACTTAAGGAGACAATGAGAGGGAAATGGTGCAAAAGAAGTAAACTTGGCTTTTACATGAAATAAAAACAGGACTTGGGATACTCAAATATCAAATTAAAAGAAGTAAACAGAAGTGAGAAGGAAATAAAAAAACAACAGAGGGGAATAATTTTATCATTTAAGATGCACATGATGTAGCGTTTCAATATTATGATATGAATAGAAGCTCTTAATTTTCTAATATATTCAGTAGCTACATGGTGCTTTTCTTCTAGAAGGAGTGCAGATGACTTCACATGTGTCCTCTCTCCTTTCCACAAGTACCAACTCTGCATGCAGTACCACCATCTCTATTTAATAGAAAATAACTGGGCTCCTTTTTCAGTGATGAGCAGAAAGAAAGATACTTGGGATCTGATGAACAGTAAAGGCATGTATTCTGGCAAATGAATTCTGGCCTAGCTGTTAACTAAATTTGTTATAATAACAACAATTTATTTTTTTTATTAAATCATAGCTGTGTACATTAATGCAATTATGAGGTACAATGTGCTGGGTTTATATACAATTTGAAATACTTTCATCAAACTGGTACATAGCCTTTACTGTATTTTCTTAGTTATTGTGTTAAGGTATTTATATTCTACACTTAGTAGATTTAACATGTACCTTTGTAAAATGCACTGTAGGTGTGGCCCCAGCAATTACCCTACCTCCACCCATCCTCCCCCTCTCCTCCCCTCCCTCTCCTCTTTCCCCTTCATCTTGGGCTATAGTTGGGTTATAGCTTTCATATGGAAGGGTGGGAGCTTATAAATTAATTTCATAGTAGGGCTGAGTACATTGAATACTTTTTCTTCCATTCTTGAGGTACTTTGCTAAGAACAATATGTTTCGGCTCCATCCATGTAAACATGAAAGAGGTAAAGTCTCCATCTTTTTTAAGGCTTCATAACAGCTCACCTGTCCATACCTCTTGAGAAAAAGCCCAAGAATCTGTAATACATGGGGGATAAGCTTCCAGACCACAGGGTGAAAGTGGAGGTAAGTTCTTGGAGTTCAGAATTGCAGGCAGAGTATATGTTCAGTTTTATGCCTAGTGGGAGAGTGCTATGGCACACTAGTGGGTCCTCACTGGGGAAGGAGTTCTGGTTTTTAGAGGGTTTCTCCAGTGGATAAAATAGAAGGAGATCTGAACTCTGCTCACTTGTTTGTAGAAAGTATACTGCAAGCTGTTCTTATGGGGGAGGGGAGTCCCGTCCACTTGGCTATGGGTTTTGTACCCAGTATTTGTTTCATTGGGGTCACAGCTCACCTCAGCAGGAGAGATGTGCACTGTTTAATCTTCTGTCTTGGTTCATCTCAAAATCATCAGCTTACTTGTTCAACTTCTGTCCTTTAACTCTCCTTCTGAACAGGAGCCTCTGTGTAAAGCTGGCTCTAGTCAGCCTCTGGCCTCCTCGCCCAATAACAATAATTTAAAAAGTCTTCTGTTCTATTTGAATAAAGAAGAAAATGGTATTCAGAGTATCTGGGGTTGTATTTCTCCTTTAAATATGTAGTTTCTTCATAGACTTAGCTATTTTGAGGCTTAGAGTTTTTCTGAGCAAATGATTCTATGGTTCCCTATTTTTCATAGGACCAAAAAGTTCATGTTAGACACATACAGTGACCTTTTACTGTCTAAATATTCAGCAGACACTAGTGTGATTTCCTGAACCCACTAAGACTGGGGTTTTATGAGAAAAGCAGGGGTCAGCAAGCTCTTTCTATAAAAGGCCAAATAGTAAACATTTTGGGCCTTGTGTGTCATATGGTCTATGTCTTTACTCACCTGTGCCTTCATTGTACAAAAGCAACTGTAAACAACATGTCCTGTTGACCCTTACAGAATACAGTGGTCAGGGGCACTAGACCCAGAGCAGTTTAAAAATGTGTTAGCTTTTCACTCCTCTAAAACTTAACTAATAATAGCTTACTGTTGACCAGAAGCCTTACTGATTACACAGACAATCTGTTAACACATATTTTGTATGTTATATGAATTGTATTGTATTTTGTGTTTTCATAATACAGCTAGAGAAAAAATGTTATTAAGAAAAAATGTAAGGAAAATTAATAGATTTACTGTTCATTAAGTGGAAGTGAATCATCATAGAGGTCTTCATCCTTGTCTTCTTCAAGTTGAGTAGGTGGAAGTGGTGGAGGAAGAGGAGAGGGGATGGTCTTACTGCCCCAGGGGTGGCAGGGGTGGAAGAAAATCTACATAGAATTGGACCCACATAAATCAAACCCTTATTATTCAAAGTCAACTGTAAATGAATGAACATAGCTGTGTTCCAATATAACTTTTATTTACCAGGTACTGAAATTTGAGCTACATATAATTTTCATGTGTCATAAAATATTACTCTTCCTTTGACTTTTTTCTAACCATCTAAAAAGTATATAAAAAACTGTCCTACCTTGCAGGTTGCACAGTTTACTCACCCTTGGGATGAAAGTCTGTGAGGCATTCATAGTTGAGTTATGCTATCGAGGGACGTGTCACATGATTGATTTGAATCAGAGAATTAAGGTAGTGATTTTCACCTAAATATGAATACACTGAAATATCTAGATAATTGAGTTGATGTACTATTTAGAACATTGATTTTCTGCCACAGGTAACCAATATCAGAACCAGAACTGCCTTGTTCTCTCAGATTCTAGTTCTATTTACTCTGTGTAGTAGGGATGTGATTTTTAAAATGACTTTTCTACCATATTCTTCTCCTTACCTCTACCTCTTTCCATTAAAGGAGAATCTTCTGTAGCCTGATTCCTGGTTCTTTTCTTTTCTTTTCTTTTTTTGAGAGAGAGTCTTTCTCTGTGCCCTGGGTAGAGTGTGCCATGGCATCATCATAGCTCATAGCAACTTCAAACTCTTGGGCTTAAGCCATCCTCTTGCCTCAGCCTCCCAGGTAGCTGGGACTGCAGAAATCCTGGATCTTTTCTGATCCTGAATTAGGAGAAAGATAGGACCACAAAGGCCCAGAGAGTGAAGGAAGGACAGAATCAGAGAAGCCACGCTACTCTACTTGTAGAGACTGGAGGACAGGAGAAGATGGGGAATCATTATGGATGGGACTGTGGAGTCACTTTTGAATTTTTTGCTGTAAGAAACTGTGCAGAAGAGAAATGAGGGAAGGGGGAACTGGAAAAGGAATTTGAGTAACATTGTTGGATATTATTAATTAGCTCTTTTAAAAATGTACTTCTTAGAAACATAAGTAAAGGTTAGAATTCCTTTTTAAAGTTTACTTTGGGGGGGCTTGGATGTGTGTTTTGTTAAGATTCCTTACAGAGACAGGGCCACATGAGGCCCCAGATTTATTAGTCATGCAATGATCTAAATGATCATAAAAAGAATGCCACATGCACAAAGCAGCATATTTTATTTTTATTTACTCTTTTCTAGATAATGTGGAATTACTAAACATTTCATGAGCTTTGACAAGGAGTATATAACTTGGGCAGGGGCTAGTGTTGCCAAAAAATAGGTTAATTAGTGTTTATACCTTTGGGTTTTGATAGAAAGGATTGTTCACTTCTCTTGAGAAGAAGGGTTGAGACTTTGTTTTGCTTTACAGTTACAATAGTTCAGCCATCCTAGTTGAATCCCTCCTTTGAGGAATGTGTTTTTTGATAGACCTAAGAAGAGCATTAAGAAAATAATTTTAAAATGCAAGTATTATTTTATAATTTAAGAAGTATCTATTTATGTGCACAGACTTGGAAAAACTATAACACCTGGTTCTTATTTGCTGAGGGCGTACTGTCTACTTAGTTCAGATAACTTAAAGAAGGCAGAAAAGGGAGATTCTAAGAATGAGGACAACATAGCATTACATGTTATAAGTATAAATATCTACAGATATATAAGATGCTGTAAATTGCTTTGAGCAGCTGTCAAAGCTTCAATTAGAAACTATTTGAAATGAATAAAAATAATAAAAATATGTAGAATGGATGGATGAATGTGATCACCCCTCTTCACTTTATCTTGAGTCTGAAGGTAGGTTAGAATTCACTCAGAAAAGGTAGTTGTCTTGCTAAGAGATTTGGTTTCTTCCTCATAGGTTTCTTAATTTGCTGACACCCTCCACATGCTTTTCTAGATAACATGGGGATTTATCATAGCACAGAAATGATGTTTTAAATGCAATTAAATTTTAAAATAATTTGATAACTCAAGGACAACATCAAAGACATGAAATTGATTTGCTTAGTTCTTCTAGAACTCAGGCAGCAATCAAATTATCACCACTGTCCTCACCAGTAAGAATATAACCACTGTGAATAATCACTTTCCAAATACGTGAAACAATGCTGCCCAAAGTTCGATTCATTGCTTCCCACTTCACAGCAGAGGGAGATTTTGATTTAGATGTCTGTGATCACACTGGCACACTGTGTTTGCTAATCCCAATCCAAATATGGAGTGTGGCAGCATTGCAGGTACAGTTGCTGGTTATCATCGAGCTAAGCTTATGCATAACTCAGGGAAATAGCACCAGACAGTGCAGTATATTGATATTTACCCCCTGAGTATGCTGAGCTAGCAATTACCGTACAAATTGTTTAAGGCAAATTCATCTTCTGCTCATAGAGCAGAAGCCTCACATATACCACAAAAGATAGGCTAGGATGTGCTGAATACATCATTTATATTCTATTTAAACTTAAAATATACAACATGTCTTAAAAATTGTATTCTCATGTGTCTGAGGATGTTCCCTATCTGTGGCTTTTCTAGCTCTCCAAATGTTACCCACTGAAGGATGGTTTCTATCCATAGATCCAATCAGGGCAAAGGGAGGATTCCAATTCCCATCAGGTGACTGAATCTTCAGTTAGTCTGAGTGCCAACAGATTTGGTGATTCATGTTCTGCATGTCCTTATAGCTTAATTTCTCACTTGTTTGCAAAGCTGGGCTGTTGTTTGGTTTGCTTGTTTAGACTTTTGTTCCTTCCTGAGACTACAGGCCTATTCTGAATTCAGACTCTGCTTGGTGGGGCCCTGATGTCTTATAAGAAGATGGTAGATCATCACCACTTTTCAATACTGAAAAAGAAAAAGTCAACCTAGAATTTTATACCCAGTCAAATTATTTTTTGGAAAACAAAAGTAAAACAGGAACTTTTCCACATATAAACACAAAATATGAAAAAATTCATTACCAGAAGAACAATACAAAAAATATTATTTTAGTCAGAAAAATCATAAAAGGTAGATTATGAGTTGATACAAAGGAATAAAGAGTACCAGAAATAGTAATGACATGAGAAAATAGACGTGTTCTTTACTTATTATTAAAAACTATTTAAAATTATAGTTATTTAATTTTAAATTAAATTATAATTATTTAAATTATAATTAAAACATATTTGAATGTTTAGATAAAAATAATAGCAATGTGCATACAAGATGATTGGCAACTAAAAGGCCATGATGAGAAAAATGGGAGGTTTGTATACTATAAATAGAAGGCATAAAATATACTTTATGTAGACTGTGATAAGTCAAAAGAGTATACTATAAACTTTGCAATCACTACTAAAGTGACAATATATTTATATCTAATGAGCCAACAAAAAGATAAAATTATATTGTAAAAATAATCCAATAAAAAATGGAGATCAAGAAACAGATGGAACAAACAGGAAAAAAATAGCAAAATTATAAACTTAACTATATTGAAAACACCACATACATACTGTCAGGTTGTACACAAAAGCAAGACCCAACTATCTGATGTTTTCAAGAAACACTTTAAATATAAGGAAAAAATAGATTAAAAGGAAAAGGACAGAGAAAACATAATCATTATATGGCGGTGCCTGTGGCTTTCAGGAGTAGGGTGCTGGCCCATATACTGGAGGTGATGTGTTCAAACCCAGCCCCAGGGTGGGGGGAATATATATATATAATCATTATAAATAATATAAAACAATATAACCATCAGAGGAAATCTGGAGGGACTATATTGTTATTAAAGTATGTTTTAGAGCAAAGACTATTACCAGGGCAAAGAAGATTATTTCATAAAAAATAAAGGGGTCAATTTCTCAAGATGATACAAAGTGTTCACTGCACATTCACCCAATAATAGAACTTCAGAATATATGCCACACAAGCTTTATAGAATTATAAGAAAAATAGATAAATCCATAGCTATAACCAGAAATTTCAGTATCCCTCTGTCAATAATTGATAAAATACATTGATAGAACGTCAGGAAGGCCTAGAAGATCAACAATGCTATCAACCAAACTGACCAATTGATAATTGATAGAACTCCATCCAATAGCAGCATTATATTTATTATTTTCAAATGTGCACAGAGCATTTACCAAGATTAATCTTATTCTGCATCATAAAACAAGTCTCAATACACTTAAAATGATGTACGTAATCCAAAGTAGGTTTTTTTTTATTGCAATTGAATTAAATTAGAAGTAAGTAAGAAAGATCTCTGGAAAACCCTTGAATGTTTGAAAACTGAGTCACATAGTTCTAAGTAATCCCTGGGTTAGAAAAGAAATCAGAAGTGAAGTTAGGAAGTACTTTGATTTGAAAAAAAAATAATGTTTCAATATTTGTGGGATGCAAAGTCAAACTTATGGAAAACATGTAGCATTCAATGCTTTTAGGAAAGAAAAAAGGTCTTAAATTATAACCACAGCTTCCATCTTAAGAGGCGAGAGAAAGAAGAACCACTACACATATATTAGAATGACTAAATTTAGAAAGACAGTGTCCAGTTGGTGAGGATAGAGAGGAACTGGAACCATTAGAAACTGCTGGTGAAAATATAAAATGATGCAATCACTTTAGTTATTAAAAACCTTAAACAACAGCACTCAACCATTCTACTCCAAGATATTTACCCTGGGGGGAAGAGGCATCTGTCCACAGAAAGATTTGTCAATAAGTACATACAGCAGCTTTATTTGTAAACAATCAAAGTCAAAAACTGATGAATGGTTCAACAAACTTTGGCATATTCATATAGTGGACTATTACTCCTCAGTGAACACAATGAATCACTGATACACACAGTGTAGGTAAGTGTCAAAATAAATATGAGGAATGCAAAAAGTCAGACCACAGCAGAAAGGGTACATAGTTTATGATCCCCCTTTGATGAAATTCTAGAAATAGCAAAAGCAGATCAGGGTTCCTCAGGAGGAGGGAAGAGGAGAGAAGGAAGGGACAGCAGAGGGGCACAAGGAGCTTTGGGGGAAACGGATATTGTCACCGTCTTGGTTTCTGGGTTATGCTGATACTTCTGTGGTTGTTTGCACATATCAAAATCACACACTTTAAACGTGTGCAATTTATTGTTTGTCATTTGTACCTAGCCCACCCTTTCTGGAAAAATCTCCTGCTGCGATTTTTCTAAAGTATGGGTTGTAATGTAGCGTTTTCCACATAGGGAAACTTCCAGGGTCCTAACACTCAGTGTTAGGAGTGGGAAAAGGAAACCAATCAGAACGGCCTTGGCCTTCACTGAGCATTCAGCCTTAGAAAAAATATATGGGAACGACTTCCGTGCGGTCCTTGGTAATCCGTAAAATACTGATTTCATAGCATTAGCTCATATGAGAGTGGCTATTTTTAATCTAAGGTATTAATTATGTTAAAAGTATCCACACACATATAAATAAAGTCAGTCTTTGATCTTATGTGCAGCCTTAGTGAAACTTGTTTCTGTTTGATGCTCAAGCTAGACGTTCTCATATTTAGGAAGAGAAAATGGGCACAGACTGGAAGCAGGAGCAGGCTGAACCCTGAGCTCGCCTCTGCCCACCTCCATGCCTGTAACGTTGACAACAGCAGTGTCCTTCACTGTGGAGCTACGCACACAATTGCTCCAGAAATTGAGTGAGTAAACCCTATGTGATCCACTAAGGTGAAAAATAAGAGACAGCATGTGAATTGCATACACTGGCCCAAGCTCTGTTCTGGCCTTCCAAGAGTTAAAAGCAGTATGGCTTCTGCTCTGTGTTTGCCTTCCAAATTTTGTGCAAAATGTCCCTTGTAGATCACAAAGTGAATTCTAAGGACACAAAGTGCAATTTCTATGTTGCTGTAATCAGATCATACAGACCTATACAGTAGAACCTCCATAGTTGACCACTTCCCTACATTGACCGCCTCCATGTGTTGACCAGTTTGTTACAGTCCCTTGGGTGGTCAACTCACAGAGCTTCTTCCTGTATGTGTATACGTATGCACATGTACAATTGTGTGAGTGTCTCTGTAGTACATGTGAGTATGGTCATCTTTGAAGTACTCCCCTTGGCCATCCGGTGACTGGAGTTTATTCAGCATTGAAGTACACAGTGCTTTTTCTAGGATGAGTTTGTGAACTTACTTGTCAGACCTTGTATGATGACAGCGCTGATAGCTGTTCCAGAAAAAGAGTTCCAAAATTGCTGTGAAGGGTGGACTGGGTGCTGGTGTTGGTGCACGGCTTCCCAGGGGAGAACTTGAAGGCAACCAGGGTGATATTCAGCAGTGAGATGAGTAGAAGTTTTTCTAGGATGAATTCATGAACTTAATCATTGGACCTCATATATTCTTGTCACCATTTCATAGATGAGGAGAAGGAGGGTCGAGAGCTTCACTGACTTGTCCAGGATGAGATGTTTGTATCCTGTGGAGCAGGGTGCAACCTCCAAATCCCGTGTTCTTAATGTCTGCCTCTCAACCCACAGGGCAATTCAGTGAGATGAGAATAAAAACTAAAACAAAAACAAAAACAACAGTAAATTACCAGAACGTATTTAAATAACCATTTTCAGAATTTTTAAAACATGGCAATGTTAAACAAATTAAAAATCCTCTGAAATAACTGCTTGAATCATATTTTAAAGATTTTAATCTCATCTGTGTAGGACTCTCTCTAATTTGCACTGAGTGTACACATGCCTAAAATATATGCCAACAACATGCAAATGTTTACTGACTTCAATTTACAAAAAAAAAAAAAAAGGGAGAGAGAGAGAATTGGAATAGCCATGTGGATAAGAGACAGGCTGGTGGATCCGAGGGGAGGGAATGTGACGGAGGGAGGGGAAAACAGGGGAGAGATTGAAAGAGGCTGAGACGTAACACAGAGAAGAGGCCTGAAGCGGAGGGTGAGATATGCAAATGCTCATTGACTCTGTAATGAAAAATCTTCTTATTAAACTGTGCTTTATCTGGGCACAGTCTTCCTTTTAGGAACATATCCAAGCAGAGATAAAGGCGTCTTACTATACTCATTAAACTGTGCATGGTTTGATGCAATCAGACTTGTGCAATTTGCATATGGAGCAGTTTAATCCAGCTCACCCTGCCTTGCATCTACTGTTAATCATTCCTCAGCTTCCTCCCCCCGCCCCCTCCTCCTCCACTAACCCTTTGATTTGAGCAGATAAATGAATAGATGTAAGGACATCAACATCTCTGTGAGTGATCACCAGCCTTGTACTTTCAGAATATCCCCGGGTTTGGGGATTGTATCTTTGTTGGCATTCCATGTTTTTGAGGGTGTCCATCTTCTGATTTAGAGGAAGCTTGCATATGGGCAAATCTAGATGACATTATTAATACACATCATGGGCCTAAGTCTCATCTAAGTTCATCTTTAGCCATAAATAATAGTGTAGGTATTCTCACCTTACTTATTGGGTGGGACACGTTTTAAGCAGAGTATCTTTGAGTCAGTAGGCAAGATTTTGTCTGGATATGGAGATCTATAAGAATACGTGGAAACTTCATGATGACTCCTTGGCTGTTAAGTTGCAAGGACTTGCAACTTGATATCTGAACTGTCTGTCTCTGCTAAGTATGAGAAAAACTGTTCAGCCATATTGCCTCCCATTATTCGTGTTAAGGAGGTGGAGGATGGAAATTGGGAAAAGGGAATCAATACCAGGCTTATTTTCCTTCCTCCCGACTTCGTCATCATCCCCCAAACCCCAGTGCTGCCTTCTCCCTGGCCCTCATCCTTCCCATCACCCGCACTCTTCAGTGTCGGAGGTAGAGGAGATACAGGAGAGAAGATGGCAGAAAATTTTCTCTGAGTGACTTGGGTCGTTCAGAAATGATAGAGACCAGTTAAGCAGCGCTGTGAACAGCCACGTCACCCCCTCCCAGTCAGGGGACAGGATTGCACTGCTGCCTGGACGTGAAGACCCCACCCTCACGAAGCATGGCGGGCAGGGTGTGAACGTCGTCACAGAGTAATCTGATATTCGCCAAGGGGACACTTTCTGAGAAATGCGTCCTTAGGTGATTGCGTTGTGTGAACGTCACAGAGTGTACTTACACATACCTGATGGCAGAGCCTGCCTCACACCTGGGCCCAGCACGGCCTCTGCCCCTCAGCAGCGACCTGCACGCTACGTAGAATGCTGTAGACAATGGTGACACAATGGCAGCTATTTGTGTAGCTAACCGTATCTAAACATAGAAAAGGAACAGTAAAAATACTTTATAGAAGATGGAAATGGGACACCTGTGCTGAGAACTCGCCGTGAACGGAGCTGGCAGGACCGGAAGCTGCTCGGGGTGAGTCAGTGCTGGGTAAACGTGAAGGCCCAGGACGTAGCTACACGGACACCAGTCTAGATTTTCTAAACAGCGTACATTTAGGCTGCCCTATATTTATAAAATACATTTTTCCTTCTTCAATAATAAATGAACCTTAGCCTACTATACCTTTAATATTCTAACACTTTTTTACTTTTGTAGCAACACTCAGGCCAAACTACAAACATCTTGTACAGCTATGCAAAAATATTTTTTCTTTATGTTCTTATTCCAGAAATTTTTTCTATTTAAAGTTTTTCTAATTTTTATTTTTAAAACATTTTGTTAAAACTAAGACACAAACGCACATTAGCCTGGACCTACCGAGGGTCGGGATCATCTTCCAGTGCCACATGTTGTCCCACTGGAAGGTCTTCAGGGACCAGGACACCCATGGAGCTGTCATCTCCTGTGACAACACTGGCTATTTCTGGAACATCTCCCAAAGGACCTGCCTGAGGCTGTTCAGCCCAGTTCTATAGTTACTTTTATCTTTTTTAAGTAGAAAGAGTACACTCTAAGATAACAAAAGGTATAGTTAGTAAACACATATATTGAAATATAGCAGTGACACGGTCACATAGTAACATAGTCATTTGTTATTGAGTGTATGTACTGGACACATGGACAGTGTGTGCCAGACTTCACTTGATTGGAAGTGCAGTAGGTCTGTTTCCGTGAGCACCACCACAAACACGTGAGTACTGTGTTATATACAGTGCTACAAAGGCTTTAATGTTAGTTGCAGGATGGTAGACATTTCTCAGCTCCCTGTACTCTTGTGAGACCACGGCTGCGTGCGCAGCCTGTCGTTGACTGATGCATTTTCCTGGGATGCAAGTTTGTGTTGCAGGAGCAGGACTGGAACATTTAGACGTGTCGGGCAAATAATATAAGTATTTAGTTCAGTCTCTACAGGACTCTCCTTCACTCTGTCTCCCTGTTCTGAGTTGGATCAGGTTGGATATTGGGTCAACATGTATAACGGCAGGTTAGAGACAAGGGCCCTGTGGTAAGAGGGGCCGGCATAAATCCCCTCCTGCCCTCCAGCGAGACCTGCCGGGGCAAGCCACTCTCCCGGACTTTGCAGAGGTGGGATAAGAATGAGCAAAAATCCATTCTAGGCTTTGGAAACAGTACACTTGGAAGAAGTCCTTAGTGTTCAGTCGAAGTAGAGCAAAGTATCTTCTCCTTACAAAGTAAGCGAGCGTGTGACTCGTCCTCGAGAGTGTTACTGATTCATCGCCATTTGCTTTCTTCCTTCCTCTGCGTCTCCGGATGTAGAACTAAATACAGAATAGGAAACACCTGAAGTCTGAAGTTAATTTAGGTGTCTAAATTAATTTGGGTGTCTAAATCTTGTCCTACATATCCAGCCACATGGCATAATAACAACAACAGCAATAGCAGTAAAAATAACAGACATTTGTTGAGTATGCCTCAGAAACCAAGCTAAGAGCTTTCCATGAATTATCTTATTTAGTTTTCCCCAAACACGTAGTTATTATTATCATTCCTATTTGATATAACAGGCTTGGGAAGGTACCTTAGGGATCTTAAGATCACTCAGAAATTTTCTGGGTTTGGTTTTTTTTTAGAGATGAGGCCTTGGTCTGTCTGCTCTCTCAGGCTGGAGTGCAGTGGCACCATCATAGCTCACTGCAGCCTTAAACTCTGAGGCTCAAGTGATCCTCTTGTCTGAGCCTCCCAAGTCACTGCTATTACAGGTGATAAAGTGGTTTTTGGCTTTCTACTATCCATCCCTCTTCCTCTGCCGCCTGTCAGGAACTGACTTCTAGCTGAATAATCAGGAAGTTTGTAGAACGGCACCTCCCAGGGCCGCCTCCTACGCCACCCTCTCACTGCCACCTCTGACTACAGAGCAGTGGGGCAAATCCTCTGTATATCTGGTACACCTGGGGCAGACACGTAACCTGAGTTCATCCCATTGGTGTTTACCCAGAACTTGAGTCCTGCCCACACAAGTCAAAGCACCAGGGAGGAGATCCATCACAACCACTGTGCAGCATTGTCTGGGCTTCCCTTGGTTCCCTCCTGCTTGCCGATGAAGTATTTGTGGCTTTCACTGATTCCAGACACCTCAAATATCCACTTTTTAAAAGGTCTCTTTTCCAACATGGCCAGAGGGCAACTGATACCTTGATCCTTATGTCTAAGAATGAGTCCATTCTCCCACCAATAAGAGGTCTTCAATCTTATGTAATGATTTAGTGAAATCATTCGGTCATTTCTTTACTGTTCCTATATAAAATTCCTACGTATTTGTCAAGTTCCTGCTCAAATGCCCTCATGATGCCTTTCCCAACACTTGAGTCCGTGCAGACCTCCCTGTCACTGTGATCCAGTGTCCCCCGAGTGGAGCCTGCCGAGTTGAGCATCAGTGCTCTGCTGCTTCTGCCCTTCAGTGCAGGAGCACTCTCCTGTGGGTGCGTCCTCATCAGTCCTGATCCCCAGGACTCCAGGCGCTGCTACAAGCACCAGGAATACACAGATACCCGCTTTAAATATGTGATACGTGTTGCCAAAGAGGAAGTAAGGACACTGCGGGAAAGAGTGAAAGTCTAACCTCTGGGGCCACAGAGGAGGCATGCGGTATATACAGTTTCTAAAATGTAGTAGAGAATGCTGTGCTTATTTGAATTTGTTACAAACATGTCTCTGTAATGTCTGACATCAATCAGATTCTCTAGGTGCTCTGTGACCCCCCCCAAAAATGTCAAGAACCAAAACTTCAAGTCTACACGCTTCTTTGTCTTTTCAGGTAATGAAATCTCTTTGAGTTAGGAAACTAAGTTTTACGATTCTCTTCTATTCCCCAGATGACTAAATATATTAGAGGATAGCAATATATTCTTTTTTATTGAGACAGCGTCTCACTCGATTTTCCTAGGTAGAGTGCCGTGGCATCATAGCTCACAGAAACTTCAAACTTTTGAGCTCAAATGATCCTCAGCCTTCCACATAGCTGAGACAGAAAGGGTCTTGCTTATGCTCAGGCTGGTCTTGAACTCCTGAGCTCAGGTGAATCCAAGCATTATAGACGTGAGCCACCGTGTCCTCAATATATTCTTAACGATTACTGAGGAACTTTGAGAAATGAAAAGATTTTGCTTCAAAATGTAGGTCAGCATTTCCATTCCAGTCATAGGTTTCTCCTAAAACTCAAATTGAATCATCACTATGTTGTTCAGAATCATACTCCTTAGACTTGTATTGCCTAAGATAAATGCCCGACCATGAGAAATTAGGATCGCTTTTAACAATTTGATCTCAAGTTTAGTCTGAAGATAGCACTTCCAGTGACGGCTGACCCTCCATCTGGATGCCAGGCTGCTGTCCCACAGGTTTCTGTGATCCTTCACGATGAGTAGCAGGTACAAGTGTTTTAATTTCAGTGTCTCCTCAGTAGGTAACCAGCCCTGCTTCCCCTGTCTGTGAGCGAGCTGGGAGGAATACCAAATGCCTTTTCTCATTCACACTGATTGCTAGCAGGCCTCTGGGAGATCTGATTGAAAAACTGAGTCCTTCTGGCCAGAGTGGGAATCTGGAAATTAGCTTTTTATAGTTTCTAGAAGCTTTGGAATGAAAGAAGATGTTAGGAGAACAAGTGGCAACCAGGTCGGAATCAATATTTATTGGCTTATTAAAGGAAGGGGGGTGTTGGGAACAAGTAACTCTCCACTCGTGTGGGCTGGGGAATAGAATTCTGTGTATGCCAACTGCTGTCTGCCCGTGAATCCCAACTGTTAGAGTCGAATATTCTCATTTTTCTTGTATTTAGAGTATTTGAAATTTCTCATTTAACATGCCACACGACGTGCACGTCAGCCATTCAGGTGTTAATATGGGAATTATTATAGCAGAAAGGATTTGTAGTCTTTGTGTCTTCTCTCTCCCAACCGTTCTCTTCTCTGACATGCCTGCCTCCTCTCTCTTTTAGCATTTATCTCTGAGGGGAACATGCTTGTAGGAGTTTCATCATCAAATACAGTCCTTCTCTGTACTATAGAAGTCATAGATGGGCTGGAGAATCTGTCTCTCCCTCTACTAAGGCCCCGGACATGGAGGGTTCTAATAAGCGTGGTTTTTCCAGGAAGTGTGAGGCATCTGGGGAGGGTGCCCTCCCTCTTGTCTCCCCCTCACCTTTCCTTCCAAAACCAATGAAAATCCCCCTCATGATGCTGATGCTAGAAATTTCTTCTTAAGATGTTGTCCTTTGGATCAAAGTGCTCTCTTGGGGAGAGAGGGGTGATGTGCTGACCCTCTTCTGAGCCTCAGCACACCTGAACACTTCATGCAGTTCAGACATCCAGTGTGTCTTTTACTGAGCACCTAGTCTGTACCCGCCACTATGCCACATGCTTCACAGTAATCAAAGCAATCATTTTTTTCCAAAGCTGTGAATAGCAGGTTCCCTCATTGCATCAATTTCATAATTGGCTCAAGAACTTTCCTGAAGACTATTTAGGTGATAAGCAACATGACCAGAATTTAATGTCAGTCTAATGTGGCTTCAAATTTAATGCCTTTTCACTATAGAAAATGAAGTAAAACCATAAATACCTTCTGTATGGTACTTAGGTTTAAAAAAAATTAACCCTTTTAAGCATCTACTCCCTTCAATTTATACACATAATAGGGCAGACAATCAAAAAGTATAATACCAAATCTTATTGGGGAATGGAAGGGATTCAATCATTCAATAATATTGAGTGCCCGTTATGTGCTGGCAACTTTTCCAGTTGCTGGGGATATAAGAGTCAACTAAACAAAGACTCAGCATCTCTGCATAGCTACATTCTAGGCTGTAGTATATACAGAGCATATTAAAAGGTTACTATTGCTATGGGAAAAATAATCAGGGAAGAGCAGTATAGCAAGGGAGTGGGTTGTAATTACAAATTATACATATAAGAAGAAGGCCATGTAGCCTTCACTGAGCAGGTGACAACTGAACACATATGTGGGAGTAAGCCCTGGACAGAGAGCTCTGGGCAAAGGGCAGAGCTGACCCCAGGCCTGGAGGCAGCAGTGTGCAGGTGTGGAGCTCAGCAGAGCAGGCTCAGCTGAGTGAGAAGTGGGGGGAGAAACTAGAAGATGAGGGCAGTGAATTCTTGATGAAGGAGAGATTACTTGGTTGCTGGCAGGCCATAGAGAGGATTTTGGTTTCTCATCTGAGTAAGATGAGAACTCTCTGCAGGATTTTGAGCAGAGGAAGGACCTCAATGCAGTTATCTTATGATAGAATCACATGGGGTGCTGTGTTGTCTGTGGTCTGCTGGGAGCAAAGGTAGAAGCAGAAAGACCTGTTGGAAGTTGATTGGGGTCACTCATTGAGACATGGTATCAACGTGGCTCAGAGGGAAGCAGTGGAGGAGGTGAGAAGTAATTTTATTCTTGGTATATTTGGAAAAAAATGGCAGAAGGATTTGTTGACCAAATGTATGAGGGGGGAGACACACACAGAGAGAGAGATATCAAGGATAACTCCTTAACTTTGGCTAAACATTTGAAAGGATGAAGTAACCCTTACTGAGATGGTGCAGATTTAAGAAGAAACATTAGGAATTTAGTTATGGACACACTAAATCTGCAATTCTTCTAGGTATCAAATACTAGTAGCCAATTGAATATTTGAGTCTGGAGTCCAATTATAACCCAAGAAGAAGGGGGAAGGGGAGAGGAGGGGGAAGGATGGGTGGAGGGAGGATAATTGGTGGGACCACACCTACGGTGCATCTTACAAGGGTACATGTGAAATTTACTAGGTGTAGAATATAAATGTCTTAACACAATACTAAGAAAATGCCGTGAAGGCTATGTTGACCAGTTTGATGAAAGCATTTCAGATTGTGTGTAAAACTAGCACATTGTACCCCATGATTGCATTAATGTCCACAGCTATGATTTAATACCAAATAAATAAATAAATAAATAAATAAATTAATAAAAATTGCAGGTTATTAGTGTGTATATATAGTTTTTTTTTTTATAGTCTTTAGAGTAAAGGTACAGATAAGGAAAAATTTAAGAACTGAGCCTTGGAGCACAAGGAAAATAAAAGGTTGAAGAGATGGTTGGAGAGATAGGAGAGAAATAGCAAAGGACAGTGGGTATTAGAAAAACCAAGATAGTTTTGTGCCATGGAAACTCAGTAAAGAAACTGTTTTAAGGAAGAAGAGTTGGTGTTGGAAGACCAAGGAGGGCGAATGCTGAGAACTGATGATTGTATTTAGTGATGTGGAAGTCTCTGTTGGCCTTGACAAAAGCAGCCAGAGGGGAGCCATGGCAGAGGTCTAGGTAAAGGCCTAATTAGTGTGATTTTAAAAGGGGATGAGAGAAGAGATACTGGAGATGGGAAGCATAGACAACTCAAGGAGTTTTACAGTGTAGGAGAACAAGGGAACAGCAGAGAGCAAATTGGGACTTTGTGAGTCTTCTTTTCTTTTATTTGAAAGACACTGGAAGTTTGTGTGCTAATGTCAATCATCCAGGAAAGAGGGTCAAAACGGGAAGAAGCAGGTGAGAAATGGGAAAATTGCTAGAGAAATACCTTTGTGTAGATAAGAAGGGTGGAGGCCTGTAGGAAAATGGAGGGATTGGTCTTAGCTCAAAGTGCTTCGTTCCTCTGTGATATGAGGGAAGGAAGCAGAGTCTGTGGGTGCCCCTACTCCCAGGTAACAATACACATGACCATAAGATCCTGTTGAAGCACCCAACTCACAGCTTCCATTTTCCACTCAGGTAGGAAACAAAGTTAATAGGTGAGTGTGAAGATGAGGGAGGAAGTGATAGAACCTTGAGGAGGTAAAAAATAATTGTCTAGAGGAATCAGGAGTCAATAAAGTCAGGGCATGTAGAATGATGGTCAGTCAGCTTTTAGGGGCTCCTTAAGATCAGCAATCATGAATTCGAAGTGGAAATAATTAGCAAGTGAGAGATTAATTCAAAACAAAAAACCATGTGGCAATTCCACTCTGCCCCAAACACATTCTAACACTAAAGATCTTGGAAACTTGGAAGAGGGTGAAATGAGGAAGAGGTGGTGAGCCAAAGTCAAGATTTTCTCACTCCACAGTATCTCCAGAGGTGGAGGAGTCTGGAACACAAGGACCCTCGTATAAACGCTCGTCAAGAGTCCTAGTTTGTTCTTGGCCACTATTACCTAGTCAAGTGGAGTCTCTGTGGGCACAGACAAGCAGCTCTGATACCCTGGGCACCTTGGACTTCATTTTGGTTTGGAAAAGCTTCCAGAAGTTTTTGTAGGCTTTAGTGATTAACCACAATTTTTGTGACTCCCAGCACCAGTTTTATAAATGCTAACAGCGTCATAGAATGTTGAAACTGGAAGACCCGTAGCCAATGTCTGGCCTCATCTTGCCAGTAAGACAACAGAAGCCAAGAGAAGAGAAGTGATTTACATAAAGCCATCTAATTTGGAATAGAAATGGAGCTGGTACCAAGATTTTTGTCTCCTGCCCACTGCTCCTTTTGGCGCATGTCTCAGCTGGTTTCTTGGACTCAAGACAACTACACAACTTCCCTCAATTGTGAAATGGAACTGGTTCTTGTGATGAATTTTACAATGTCTCTTTATGCCAGACAAATAGGCCACACTGATAAGAAATTAATTTCATGTGAATGCCAATGTTCTAACAAGGAATAATTTAAATAAGGACACCTTGAGTGAACTAGCCAAAATGTCAGATTTTAAGATTTCCTTATTAATCAGAGAAATCGTGAGAATTTTCAA
The DNA here is from genome assembly GCA_963574575.1 of Galagoides demidoff. NCBI lineage: Eukaryota > Metazoa > Chordata > Mammalia > Primates > Galagidae > Galagoides > Galagoides demidoff. The sequence continues at coordinate 37,163 of CAUYQV010059791.1, forward strand.
ATTGGGAATTGGGCTTTTCCCTCCTTCTCCTCCATGTTATCAGGCTACATCCTAAAATTTCTATTTCTACTTCAACACGTCCAGTGCTCAGGCCAGGTGGGCAATGTGAACTCTATACCTTCTGCTAGGATGATTATTGTTATGTGTAAAAAAAATAGAAAAATAACATACTAACCATTATATAATAACTTCAGTTCTCCAGTAATAATGGTGCCCCTGCATGGGAGATGGTAACATGAGGGAGACAATCTTATAGGAACGAGCTATAAGAAATACTTCCGGTCGGTCTCCCAGAATTATGTCGTTCATTTATGGCATCATGGTGAAGGGATGAACATTTTATGTGATGTGTTTTATCTTCAGTCTGTACTGTAGCTATTTAATGGCTTTTAACAAGCTGGGATTTGTGTGGCCTGAAGCATGGACGTACAGAGCAATGGATTGTCCCTTGAAGGTGACCACCAGTTATCTGATGGGACTTGACTACACCAATGGTCACTGTAAGGTGCGTGAATGCAAAGTTTCCAGAGCAGCGTGAGTTGGAAGTTTGCAGCGAGATGAATGAGCATGATTTTATTGGCTAGTGTAGACATTTGAAACAACAGTAATGATTTGGTCTCATATGAATGTGGTTGTGGATCTGTCTGAACTGGGAGTCCCACACAACTTTGTTTGCTGTAGGATGCAGGACTGGGGCATCCCTGTGACACCGTTAGGTTCATCTGGATGGTCCCTGGTTCCCCAGTTCCCAGAGTCAAGGCTGAGTACAGGTGTTAAGTGGAGCTGATGATGGCGTGATCACAGATGCAGAGCGATCCCACTCCAACTGCAGGAAAAAGAAAGAAACTCCATGAAGTGAAAGTGAGGAAGGAAGCTACATAAACGGCACCAAGTGAGACATGTTCCAGAGAGAGGAGCAGGTCAGTCACCAGGAGTGGAGAGAGACCCTGAGGGCTGAGCACGTTTCCTTTTGTAAGATCGTGGTTCATCCCACCTGTCTCCTGGCAGGACTGGTTGTCATTTGCTGCCTTTGGGGTGATTGACAGGTTGGAGTTCTATAACAGATCACACGCCAGGTTACACAACAGGTTGGTTGTATAACAGTTTCCCTTTCTATGGAGGCATCTTCCCTCAAATTCTTCATAGTGCTCTACCCATGCTATGCTAATTAGATGGTAATGAGATCTAAGTCACCTAAAGGTTACTAGGAGCTCCTCACATTTGCGTTCCCACCAGGGAACAGGTCCTAGCTGCAGTTTGGCTCCTAGTTACAATTCTGCCCTCACTCTGCATTTAGCCACTTCCTTGCCACCTGTTTACCCCTTACCAGAACTGACAAGAGCACAGCTCTACCTCCAGCTTTATCATGACTCTGTAGTTCTTATAATGAGAAACCTCCAGAGGTCCAAAGATATCATAGTGTCTGTGTGTGTGCGTGTGTGTTTGTGTGCGTGTGTGTGTGTGTGTGTGCATGCGCACGCACACATGGGTATTGGTTGGTTTGGTAAGGAGAGCGTAGGATGAAAGGAAGGTAGTTGTTCAAACTATAATAATACATCACAAAATGAAATTCTTAGATTATGGTACAGAAGTTGAAGGATAGTTGTCTTCCCACTCTGGACTTCGCGTGGGTTTTTATACGGTATTTCACGACAGATCTCGATGTACGTGGAGGATGTACTAAAGCCACCAGAGACCCCGGCTTTTCTTCTTGCCTTACACCGTAAGTGTAAGAGAAATAATCGTTGCTTTATAAATATGTGTTACTCAGATACTCTCAGTGTCTAAATCCATTCTCCAAACTGTGTTACTTTGTCCAACTCTGTAAAATCTTCAGCACACATGTCTCTGTGCTCACCCTGGGCTCTCAGCAAGTATTTGGACAGAATGATGCTGCTGGCTATACACAGGATATCACGTCCTCCTCAGTTTCTGTAACTCATTCTGACATGATGAACTGACTAATAAACCAGTGTTAGTAAAGTCTTTCCTAATGGGGAATATGCAAAATAGGCTTCAATTCTAATTTATGCCAAGTAGGAACTTGGCGTACTCTTAGGAAAGATGTGTACTTTTGGGCCACATGAGGCTATCTCATATATTTTGTTACCAGTTAAAGTATCTTCCAAAAACTTTTTTTTTTTTTTGGCCAGGGCTGGGTTTGAACCCACCACCTCTGGTATATGGGGCTGGTGCCCTACTCCTTTGAGCCACAGGTGCCTTCCTTTCCAAAATTCTTGATTGATTTTAATAAGTGGCCTTGGCAAGGGAGGAAAAGATGATCTTCTTCATGTGAATGGTCATCCTTTTGCCTTGATAAGATATCACAAATAGAAGTAAGAATGATTATTAATTGGTGTTAATAAAAGGCTTTATGCTGACTTGGAGGCAGAGGGACTCAGTAGCTTTTTACCTGTTCCGTTAGTCATTACAGTAACTGTTTAGAGGCCTGTGTCTTGAGCTATAATGGCTAAAATGGTATCTGGGTATCTTGGTAAGGAATTTAACCATGCCATACTTGGGGAGTGACATTGCAAAGAGAATAGAAAGAGCCCTTCTTGGGCAGCAGGGAAGCTGACCAGCTTGTTACTTTGAATATAAAGGCATCAGTGTGTCCAAAGACATTTTTGTGTGTCCAAAGCCATTGTGCTAGGTGTTAAGGATACATAGCAGGCATCTTGCCAACAGTATTTTTATAATTTTGATACAAAACAAAAATAAGTATGTCAAAGGTATAAATGGAGAGTAATGCAAATGATACCCTGGCTGAGTTTTAATTGAGCACCTAGGGGCACACACAGGACGTGGCCCTCCTGCTTTCGGAAGGCAAAGTCCAGTTGTAACAATGACAAGTTGCCTTGCCTTACTGTGATAAGGCGGTAAAGACCGTGCAGTTGGCCTAGCTATGATTGTGGTGTGTTATCCTAAAAGAAAGACATTCATTCCTGCCGGAGGAATGAGAGAAGACTTCATCTCTGAGCGACTACTTGAGTCTGCTCGTGAAATCTGTCTTCCTGACATGTCAGGGTGATGGAATAAGGGGCATCTCAAAGCGACCAAGTGAGATTCTGGAATCAGGAAGACAGAAGGTGGTGAGGTTCTAGGCTTAGGAAAGATAACCAGCCAGAGCAGATAGTGTCCATTATTGCCACAAGAAATCCCCCTGAAATGCTGGCCTAAGTGATTCTGAAAATGTTGGAGTGTGGCTGTGTTCTTTGAGTCCTCTAAGAAAGGGTGGATACTTACTCAAGTGTCCTTGGCTCTCTCTTTACCAGCGAGGGCTGCACAACCCTCGAGGGAGGGTTTACATAGAAGAATAAAGAAAAACAAGGTGACAGAGATTGATGTGGTCACAGCTGAAGAGCCTGTGTACCAGGCTGGAGCTTTTGGTAAAGGATTTGCTGTCTCGTTTTTTCTAGAGGACACTCTGGAGCTGTCCTTCTCATCGGTCATGATAGGCCTGGCAGAAGTCGTTTAAATTTGGAAAGGTAATGGGACATGGTTGCCCATCCCTGAGGAGCATGGGGACACATCTGGAGGGCTCTAACCTGGCTGCATAAACTGGGTGTGAGGGGGTTTAATCTTCCTGCATCTTCCCATGTTTGGGGCAAAGGGTTTGAGCTGCCAGCTGAAATGACAACCCCACCCAGTTTTCTGTAGGATCTAGGGATCATCTTTAGGTTGTTGTGGGCCACACAAGACACCCGGGAAAGACATGAACATTTGACTCAGCCCCAGCTTTTGTTAGAACCTGCCAGGTAAGGGGCCTGGCCTCTTAGCTGCTTTCTCTCCTCCTTCCTTAGCGACAGCTCTCTTCCCAACCCCCTCTTCTGCTCTGTCACTTTCTTCCATAATGGCACAGACACAATCATGCGAACACCCAGCCCCCTCTCCCATACAATGAATGTTGCTGTCAGTTCAGATAAGAGCAGCCGCTGGATAGAACGGCAATATTTTCACTCCTGGCAAACACGATCATAAGTTCAGTTTATTAATATTGCAACAGTTGCACTAAATGAGATCACTTGGCTAACAAAACATTTATCAACAAAACGCTGCCACCTACTGAAGTTTTGCAAACAGCCCAGATGATTGGATAAGATCACAAATTCACTCTGTCACAAGCTTATGGTCTTTTCTGAAATGGTTCTGAAATAAGAGTGATAACCAGAGAAAGCAGACAAGACGTCCCTTTCACGCAGTGTGTAGGGACGGTGTCAGGCCGGATCCCGCAGAGGGGCGTGCAGATGGAGAAGGAGGCCTGGGGGCTCTGGATGTTTAGCTTAGCATGGAATTTTCTAGCAGGTTTAGGGAACACTCCCAAATGACTGGCAGAGAGGGCCGTGTCTATTAGGAACACGTTCTTCACAAACGGATTTGCAACACTGGTGTCCAGTCTGCAGTGAGAGCACACAGAAAACAACTAGGTTTTTATTTTACATCTCTAGAAAGTAAATATATTTGGCACCCAAAAAATCCCATGAAATCTCTGATGATAATAGTAGCTATTTTTCTATGTGAACATATAGCTGTGAAAATATACTTTTATTCAGACTCCTTAAACTGTGGAAACCACTTTGAAAGGGCTAATTAAGTTGTATTGTGTTTATAAAGTTCAGACTACTTTAGTTAGTAATGTGAGAACTAATCCTTAAGGCCAAGAAGGAGTTCAGGGGAAGAAGCAGTACACAACAGCAATGATTTATGTGAGATTTTCTTCCAAAGCTAACAGTCACTGTTTTTTGAAAAATCTTAGGACATAATTTTGAAATGTTGAATGGCAGAACGGGGCTCTAAATACCACTGTTGCCTCCTCCGGCTCAATTCTACAGCAAGTTGGGGTTGCCTTGGAAAGAAGGGAAGTGTGGCACTCCTTCCAGGCGTCCTCAAACTACGGCTGGCGGGCCACATGCAGCCCGCCGAGGATGTTTATCCGGCCTGCCAGGTGTTTTTGCCACCACTGCCTATCCTGCTTAGCAGCTGACATGTTCCGGGGCCCACAGTCTGGCCCTCCAACTGTCCCCCTGTTTAAAAAGTTTGAGGACCCCCGCTTAGACCCATGTGCCTTCTTCTCACCCTGTTCCACACGTGTGCAGAAATTTTGTTTGCCCTACTGTACTGTGAGGTTCTCAGTAGCGGCTGGGGATGTCCTGGGTCTCAGGGACCAAGGAAAGGAGGCAGCTAAGCAGTTAGTGTGTCTGAGACATAGCAAACTACCCAGATTTCAGGAAGCAAAGGTCGAGATTCCTAGTGTGGGGAGTTTTTAAGGTTTGATTTTTTTTCCTTTTTTTTGGAACTTCCCCTACCTCCCTGACAGCTATGGGGATGGGATTACTGGTTGAATGAGTTTCAGTGGGCGGGAGAATGCAGCCGTTCTCAACATGAGAGCAGGAAGGTGGAGAGGAGGGCTGGGAGTAGGGTGCGGCAACTCCTAGCCTGGGCTTCCTGATGCAGGTCCGTACCTCTGCTCTGACATTTTTCTAAAGTCACACCGAAACCAGCCTGAAAGAGAGAAAATGGCCAGATAGCAATGGTGAGGGGGTAGAGAGCTGGTGCTGGGATGAGGATCAAGTAAATACTTAGTAAAAACAAATGATACTATTTATTTAATATTAAGCCTCGAGTATATGTTAAACACAGCTCACAGCATTTTACCTGCATTAATTCTATTTCATGGAGCCGCTCTCAAGGTAAGAGTCACTGTACCCATTTTATAGATAAAGAAACTGAGGCCCAGAAAGGTTAAATGACTTGGCCAATTTTACCCAGATGGAAGCGGCAGAGCAAACTCGGATCCAAGCGTGTGCTTTCTGATTTGAAAGGCCCTGCTCTTTTTTATGACACTAGTTTGGGTACAGCCGGTGTATTTTTCTCTTTTCTTGGCCAGAGAGGGTTAAGCAGAGAGGGGAAGAGAGGAAGTTCTCTCTCTTCTGCCCAGGGAAGTTGCACTTCTCTTGCACATGGGAGAACAGAGTTCACAGTGTGCTAGTAAATGAGATCATGGGTAGGAAGCCCTTGGACCTCCTCAGAAGTAAGTGACTATAAAAAATCCAAGCCATTTGTATTACTCTTGTAGGTGATGTGATTTCAAATGGACAGAGAGCACAGTTTGTCTTCTGTTCAAATTGGCATCCCTTCATGCCATTCTGGGAATTAGTTCAGAACTGACTACAGGAAACATAAATCACCTTTGATCCCCAGTACTATTTCCTAGCAGCCCCATATTTTCCCAGGAGGTTCTTTCTCTGTAGTAGATAAAAGTTCGCCTCCATTCCGTGTGATCTCATTTCATTTTCTTCTTCAGTAGATACCAGCCCATGTCCATCATTCTGGCAAAGCAGGATCCTGTCCCGGGCACTTAAATTCAAGGTGGTCCTACTGGAACCTTACTTTCCCCATTGAATAAAACCTCATTCACTGCTATTGTTACCAGGGGGATCATTCTCTTCCTCATTGAAAGGAAAAGCACATTCTGAATATGTGACAATACCCTGTGTGCAGCTTCTGATTATAAATATCAAGTGTTATAACAACCCCATCAGTGCGGTGATCAAAGGCGTGAGGGACTTGCTGCTGAAGCAGCAGGTGACCCAGGACAATCGGGATAAAGGGAAGCGCTGAGCAGACGCAGGGGCCCGGGAAATTCACATGAAAGTTTTTCTTCCTGATGTATTTTCAGCTGTGCCCTTTAAAAGGATTTCACTGCAAGCTAACAAGGCTGTTGATTTTGCATTGAAGGCTACCTGAGAAGTAAAGATAAACTCGAGGTTTACTGATCAGTAACAACTTTCATTTTGAACCACTAATAAAGCTAGTAAGTGTTTATGATAATCATCCCTTTTCAGATCTGGGGAAGAAAAGTTGATCAATGTGTTTCCATTGATGACTGCCTTCAGAGAGATGGTCTATGAGCCTGGGAGGGACGGGGGTCAAAGAGAAAAATTCTGGAGGAGTTGGTGGCCAATTAGTTAGTGGAGGATATGTGTTTGGCCAGTACATTCCTTTTTCTTTCTGAGAGTAAATAATATGCTGTGAGAATGGCATAGTCCTGTGAGCCTCGTAGCGTGTACTTACCGGACAGAATGGCCCAGCCCACTGCACATTTTGGCTGTGGTACAGACCCTCCCCCAGGCTGCACACCTGTCCAGCTGTACTGTACCGAATACCGCAGGCAACTGGCACACAAGGCAAGTACTTGTATATCTAAACATTTCTAACCATAGATGAGGTACAGTAAAAGTAGTGTTTTTTTTTTTTTTTAATCTCACGGCACACTTGAATCTAAAGTTAAACTTCTGTGGCATAATTGACTTAAGTTGATCAAAGAAAAAAAGTAAAAAAAAGAAAAATGAAGATATATACTTCCTATGCTTTGAACTTCTTTCAAAAATAGTTTAGTCACTGGTCTTTAAAAGTTTTTGCAGCACACCTAAGATCCTCTCACAGCATGCCAAAATCACTGGTGTAAAAGACAGACGTGGCACACCCATGTGGGCCCCCCAGCAGTGGAACCTGCTCTGGGTGAGTCAGCGAGCAGGTGTAGAGTGAATGTGAGGGCCGAGGTTGGACATTCCTGGGCATCACTGAAGGCCTTGTGAACACGCCACACTTAACCTGCACTAAATTTATAAACACATATTTCCCTTTCCTCCATAATAAATGAACCCTCGCTCACTGTAGCCTTTTAACTTCATAAACTTTTTAATGGTTTTAAATTTCTTGACTCTTTTGTAGTAACACGAGTTCGAAACAAACCCGCTGTATAGCTGCACAAAAACATTTCCATTCTTTACGTTCTTGTTCTGTAAGCTTTTTTTATTGTTAAAAGTTTTATTTATTTGTTTTAGTTTTTAAACTTTTCTGTCGCAGCTAAGACACAAATTAGTCAAGTCTACACAGAGTCAGGATCATCAGTACTTCTGTCCTTCACATCTTGTCCCACGGGAAGGTCTCCAAGGGCAAAGCCAAGCATGGAGCTGTCCTATGATACCAAGGCCTTCTTTGGGGACACTTCCTGACGCATCTGCCTGAGGATATTTTACAGTTGACTTATTGTCTGTTAATAAGTAGGAGGAGTACATTCTAAAATAATGATAAATGCATGATGTAGTCACACGCTTTTTCTTGTCATTGTTGAGTATTATGCACTGTATACAATTGTAGGCACTGTCCCTTTATACAGCTGGCAGCACAGTAGGCTTGTCTGGACCCACATCGCCACGAACATGGCTACATCACTAGGTGACAGCAGGTTCTTAGCTCCCTTACAACCTCAAGGGACTACTCTAGGGGTGTAGGGGGTGGATATGGCTGATCCTGGCCTGAAACATCAGTTTGCAGGTGCAACTGCGTTACTGTTGTTACTGAAGTAAGTACCAGATTGTACAGCATCCACACCTTTACATCTGAAAGTCTTAACTGGTTACTTCAAAAAATGCTAACGCATTTGTTCTGAGTGAGAATTGATTAAGTCTATTTCCTGATAAGTGAAGAAAACCATTAGGTTCTATGGTCACTGTTCACCTTTTTCTTCTTTAATCCTTGCCTTGCCTTTTCCTGTTTGGCCCTGGATTGCAGGAAACCCCATTTCCCAGTTTTCCCCACCTTCTAGTTCCTGGGGGTTCAACCAGTGGGTAGTGCTACCAGAAAGTTGGTGGCTGGGACCTGGGGAGAAGCCAGAAAATCCCCTCCTGTTTCTCTGCCTGGGCACGTCCAGCAGCATCTGTGCCCCTGTGCGGTCTGTCATCACAGCCCCCTCCACGGGCACCTCCTTCTTTACACCTGTGGCTCTGGGAGGGATGGCAGCTCCCTACAGTCACGTGCACCTGAGTCACTTCCCTGACGTTTCAGTTCATCCATCCTCTATGTAACTCATTCCCTGCATTAAATCTCCGGTGTTTGACATACCTGGAGTGCATTCAGTTTTTCTGCTTTGACACTTACACAGTATCCTGCTGCTTCATACCTGATTCATATGTGCTTCCCGTCTGAGTGTCCCATCATTTTTGCAGTCGGACTGTATATGTGACAGGGTTTGTGTTGGTGGCTGTTGCTGCCAGTATTGTTAATATGTTCACTCCATTACAGAATCCTCTTATTTCTCTGCAGAATGTACTTTTGGGGGGGAGGGGAGAAGGGTAGGAGAAATCTCTAAAGACGTTCTTATCTTAAGAATCATTTACCTAAAATGTTGCCAAAATTTGGACTCTGAAACTTCTAAAAGATTCCAGACTCCCTGTCTTCCAAATTAAGGTCCACAAGGAGGCTGCATGCCATTTCCTTTCTTCTCCAGTCTCTGCAGATACCTTTCTCTAGCAAGTGCCAAGCCGGTGCTCAGCCCAGAGCACATTTTCTCCCTCTCGTGGCAACTGAAGCCTGCGGAGCACTGATCAGCTGGGTAACTGCAGTGAAGACTCAGAAACAGGAGAGAAACATTTGTGTGTACACTTGCAACTTCTCCACCAAAAGGTAAAGCTTTCCAAATAGCTGGGCAGGAGAAATCTGCCTGTGAGCCTTGTGGCTAAAGATGGTCCTTTAATTGATAGTGAAGTTAGACCATAGAAAAGCATAAATAGGATTGGTCAGGTGGGGATGATGTGGAACCAAGGGCCACAACCAGCTTTAATGACTGGTGGAATGCCCATACATATCTGAAAAAAATGAGTATCTATACAATGTGAATGTTGCCTATTGGTATATATTGTAATTTATAAAAGCTACAAATACATATAAATTCTAAAGCTGTCTGCATGATTCTTTTTGCTTTTGTATTCTAGCATCAGCCATAGTGTAATGTTTTGGGGGGAGGTTTAAGTCTCCAACATAGTGTATCCTTAGACCCAGGACAGCTGCCCTTGGGTTCGGCTTAGGTTATCCTGGGGGCTAGGTGGATAAAAGGGTCTGTAGCAGGTCCCTTGCAGATCTGGGAGGTGGGAGCCAGTGTGTGTCCTCAGGAGGTGTGGTTTTATGGGCATGGATTTTGGGGCCAGGCAGACTGGGGTGGAAACTTTGTTCTACCCACAGCTATCCACACAATTATGGGTCAGTTACTTCACCTCCCAGAGTTTCACTTTCTTCTTCTTAAAAATTAAAATAATGATTAAACCTTATCATTGGTGAAATAGTAAATCAGATAATGCATCAGAAATGTCCAGCATTGTTCCCAGAAAAAAATTAATATTCAACAACTGATGAGTTAAGGGTCTGAAGAGCTGGACCCTATTCCAGGGCAATCCTGGGGCCACTGCTTATGACTGGTTTTCCATTTCTTTGTGTTTCTTTATGACAAAGACACTGGCTATAGTTTTCATTTGATCCACAGGACAGGCCCTGCTGATCTCAAAGTTTCCGTAGGACTCATGGTGCACACTGAGGACACTCAGTGCATCGGATACAAAGCCCCCCTGGGAGCAGGTTCTGAGACATTTATGTCTCTCTAGGAAGGGTCCTGATTTGAAATCCTTGTTCTGGACTTAATGTTCCTGTCCTGTACATGCAAACTAGTTGCGTCATTCTTTCCTTAACTCTACTGCCAATTCTAGGGCACATGTGTTATTTATTCCACTTACTATCTATTAGAGTATTCAGTTAAGCATTGCTGGTGATGGGGATGGTCGCTGTGAGCTCAATGTCTGGATGTGAAGTCAGCACGGCTGGTGGAGACCTCCAGGGAGTTCCCGACTAGGAGAACATCATCTCTGCCAGCCGCTGCTCTTTCCTTCTTTTGCTTCTGTCTGTAGCTCAGCACTGAGTCCTTTGTGGGGTTTGCAAGAGTTTATTCTGTGCCTTTTAGTGACGAGGGAAACAAAACCAGGAACGTGACCTTAACACCCAGCACTTCCTTGCATTTGCACGAGGACAGGTAAACGCTCTGGAAGTTGAGAACCAGCCGTCCCTGCTAGTCTGACGCTGGAGCTCAGGGCACTCAGGGGTGGGGTGGGAGGGGAACCCATCACCAGGGATGAAACTCCGGAGTTCTGCAGCGCTCCCAGGCACTGGTCTTGAGGAGGGAGAAGGCAGGAGGCCACATTGCAGTTTTATTTTCTATCATTTTTTTTTCTTGGCTCTTTTGAAACAGAATGTTTTCCCCGAAAACACTTCCTCCCCCTTTCCTATCAATCTTTCTTTGCTTCACCTGCTTTTACAATCCCAACTTCTAACTCTTATTATAGCTTGCGATCACTTCACCGTCCCCTGCCTCCTTTAATGGGCCTGAACGGCCCCTTCACTTACAGGCTGAGAGTCACCTCAGCTCTCCCTGACCTGGGTGGTCCAGGTCCAGCATAATTGAGGGCCTTTCGGTTTGTATTGCTGAATACTCGCAGTCCCACACTGAGCCCCCTCCCCTAATGTCATTCCATTAGAAAACACCGTGTCCTTCAGGCAAGGGAAGGTGCACTTTGCCAGAACTTTGTCCATCTCGCACCCCACTAATGGCCTTTTACTACGGTGGGGAGACTCTCTACAGCAGCGGCTAAAAGCACCCATCTATCCGACGCCACCCGAGGAAGAGACAAGTGTAGGGAAGCTAAGAAAGGATAAAAGTAGGTCTCCCGCTATGATTGCGGTTGAGTAGGTCCCTGGGAGTGTGCAGGGGCCGTGGGCTTTCCGCTTTCAACCCCGAGGTTCCACCGCTGGCCCAGTAACTGTAGCAACTGAACTAGTGCAAAGCAGAGCACATCTTATTTTCCTGACATTTGTGACACTAAAAATAGAAAACTTTTGATCATTAATAGTATTAATAAAATCTAGCATTTAAACATTTAAAAAAAATGTATCAGACCAGTGCCAAGGAATGTCTAAAGGTATTTGTTAAAGGTCTATTACGTGTAGCGGGCCGATGCCACACTGGAAAGAGTCCTCATCTCAAAAGAAAATGTATTTTCTTTAATTTTCTGTAATTTATCTCATCTTCTGCGTGGAGCCCCATCCTTCTGTGGATAGAGAAAAACCTGACCATAAGAGACAAATCAATTTTGTCCTGTGAAAGGATGGTTGGGGTGAATTTAGTTTCTCTTACACAAATGCTTAGGCTTTTAGGGCCGTTCTCTCTTTTCCTTATTCTCATCAGGATGGTATCTGGGTACGGAGAGTGCCAGAAGTTGGGGTTCCAGTTCCTGAACCCAGTTGACCTGGCTTGATTACTCCCCCCAGCTAGAAAGTTCAACCAAGGCCTGGGGGTAATTCAAAGTAAAAATGAACAGAAACTGAAATAAAACTGGAGCAGATGGGCAGTGTGGACAGAAAGCAGAAGCAATGTACAAAGTTTCGGGGAAACAAAGGGGGATTTTATTTAGGAAAAACAAAGAGAAAGTTTAGAGCGCCTCCAAAGAGAGTTGGAAGCGGGTCCCTCTCATGGAGGAAGGAAAGGTGACACGGGGCACAAAAGCCGGGTGCAGGGGGATAATTACTCTCTCCCTTCCAAGTTGGTTGCAAGTCTTTCACTGGCCTCTCTGCACCTCCAGGCAGTATTGCCTTTTTCTATTGGTCATAGATTTCCTCTTTCTATTGGTCATTGGTTACCTAGGTTACCTCATACCCACATTCTTATGGGCCCTCCAGACTTCCTGAGTCAGCCGGCTAGGTTTTCCTCCAACCCTCCTCAAATCGCTTTTCTTAGTGTCCCTTGTCAGAGAGAATCCTACCTGTCCTCATATCATGGGGTCCTCCTCTGGTCTTCCCTGACCTTGCCACAGAGTAGGGTCCTTGCAGGCATCATCTCCTCTGGGGGCGCACAAAAGCCCTTTCTTCAGTATGACCAACACCTTTAACCTTGACACTGGTCATCTGTCCTCTGAATCTCAGCCATATCTTCCATTCGGATCTTGGATTAGTTGATCTCCACACAGCACCTGCTACAGAATCTGCAGGCTTCATCCCGACAGGCCCACTGCACCTCAGTTCTGTAACCTTCCCCTTCTGGGAGGAACTCCCAGAGATTTCCCTAAAATTGGCAGTAGAGTTAAAGAAGGGATAATGATGGGCCTATTAGGCAGAAACATTAAGTCCAGAAATAATATTTCCGACCAGGAATGCTTCCTAGAGAAATATAAATGTCTTGGAATGTGCCCGTCGGGAGCTTCCTATCAGCAGCTTTATCTGAGAGCGTTGAAAGTCTTCAGTTTACGCCCCCAAGTCCTAGGGAAACTTTGGGACTGTCCAGGCCTGCTCTGTGCATCCACCGCAAGGAAAACTGTAAGAAGAAAATGAACTAAGCATCTTTTTATCATTGGGGTAGGAAAGATTTCTTAAATAAGGAACCCCAAACCGTACCACAAAGAAAGCTTGAGGATACAAAAAAGGTGGAGGCAGGAGGTGAGCCGTGGGAAAGGTGGCTTCCTCCTTCCTTCAAGTCAACTACAGGGACCACTTGGATAGTCTGACGTGCTTCCCTTGGAATTTGGCGGGAACACAAAGGGCTGCTGTCTGAACTATGTCTGAGAAATTGAAAGCTCCAAATAATGCTCCGGTGAGAGTGAGGCGAGATGGCGATGCTGGGAGCGTGCTATGCTCCCCCAAAGGCCAGTTAAGGGTTATGTTTTTGTTTACATAGTTGCTTTGGAAATTATTTTACCTGTGGGTCAATTAGATTTGCTGGCTGACCTGGAGCTTAAATGGGACTTTACCCAGAAAGGACCCCTAGCAAGTCGGGATGCCCAACATGGAAAGCCTGTGTGACTGCCCCAAGTCAGCAGGTTGGAGCCTTCAGCTGTCACTGGGCACCAAAAGAATTGCGGCTAAAGGTTTGCAGTGTAGCTTTCAGAGGAGCCCAGCAAACTGCTCCATGTGTTAAAAACCCAGGCTAGGAATACACCCCACCGCAGCTGGGCCTATTAAATTACACTTCCTTTGTTTCTAGTGTTTACTTTCTACCCCCTTCCCCAGTCAATACAGGAGATATCAGCAACTGAGGCTTGGGACCTGGGTTTGGATGTATAAGAAGAGAGGAATGTGAAAAAAAAATGCTTAATTGTATAATGACTCTTTTCCTCCAAGGTCCTAGCCTAAATAGCTAAAGTAGCAAGGAATCTCAAATACAAAGATAAGCAAATAAGAACTACTAACTACCAAAAGTAGAGGCATTAAACACAAAATACAGATAACCCACAGCCCAGAGAGACTGGAGTGTCTTAGTTTGGGTTCCCCCAGAGGTAGGACCGAGGACGAAAACTCAAGTGGAAATAATTCACCCCAGAGGTGAAGGAAATGTCAGGAGAGGGGTGAGGAAGTGAAACGGGGAAGGGAAGGCAGCCAGGGAAGGGCAGCGTGTCAATCTAGCAACCGCTGGGACAACCAGACACAATCCCACTGGGGTAGCTGTGGGGAACCAGTGCAGAATGCATGAGTCAGAGTTATCCCACCTGAGGGGAAGGGTGAGGGAACTCAGGGTAATTCTACACCCACTCCCAGTAGTCATGGGTTGAGGGAGACTCCCAGGGGACATTAGTTCCTCATCACCTCCAGACATTTTGGTGACAAGATGAACTTCAGAAGCAAAAGAAAGACTTCAGGCAAAGACATACAGGTGCTGGCAATTGCCTGGGTGCACCCAAGAGACTGAGGAGATATGAGATGGAGCATGCCCATGCTTTCACATTAAATTAATATCCACTGAAAGACGTGAAAAGAAATCACTTTCACTCACTTAAAAAAGAAGTAGAAAATTTAGAAACAGAGAAATACCACAAATAAATAAAGAATAAATTAGCATAAGGGTTGCAATAACGCACTGGTGAAGGAACAAGTGTGGCAGACTTTACCTTGTAATTGCAAACCATGTAACCCAATAATGTGTACCCTCGTATTAGTCTGACATTTAAAAAATGGTTTTTAAAAAAAATAATTTTCTCAGAAAATTGGAAAAGCACAGAGTTTAGAAAGCATGGGACAAAAGCTTAGGATAAGGAATGGACCCTAATGTTCTTATATCCATCTCTTCCAGAAGAAGAAAATAGAGATGATGGACGTGAGAAATTACTTAGTAAATAAGAGAAGAAAATAGTGTTATTGCTGAGAAAGAACCGACTTCTTGAGCCACAATGTCTCCATGCTAATGACCAACAGCTGGACACAAAGCTTTCCTAATAGAAGTTCTTAAACAGAGCTCTGTAGAATCCTGCATGTGACAAGTAAAATTTCAAGTTAGTGAGGAACCCATTATTCAAACACAACAGTGTCACAATTAGCCATCAGTGTAGAACATAATGAAGCAGACCTCTACGTCATGTCACTCTTCAAAATGAATCTAAAAGCAAACCAAGAATATCAGTAAAAGTATGACAATAAAAATGTAAGAGTCTTGTTTCTCATTTATGTTCAGTTGATTTTGACCAGAGTACTAATACAATTCTATGGGGGAAAGGATAATCTTTTTTTTTTTTTAATTAATTGATCTCTGTATATATTGATGCAAACATGGGGTACATTGTGCTGTTTCATATACAATTTGAAACACTTTCATCAAGCTGGTTAACATAGATTTCATGTCATTTGGTTGATCATTGTATCAACACATTTATATTCTAGTTCTA
>CAUYQV010059792.1:0-10767 GCA_963574575.1 Galagoides demidoff
CCTGGGCTCAAGCGAGTCTCCTGCCTCCACCTCCCAAGTAGCTGGGACCACAGGTGCCCACCACAATGCCTGGCTATTTTTTTGGTTGCAGCTGGCATTGTTGTTTGGCGGGCCTGGGCTGGATTCGAACCCACCACCTTAGGTGTATATGGCTGGCGCCTTAGCCACTTGAGCCACAGATGCTGAGCCTTTTTTTTTTTAATTTATTGTTGGGGATTCATTGAGGGTACAAAGAACCAGATTACATTGATTGCATTTGTTAGGTAAATTCTCTTTCATAATTGTGTCCTGCCTCCAAGCAGTGGGTGAACTTTGTCCATTTTTCTGTTGGATTGGTTGTCTTTTTCTTATTGGTTTGTAGAAGTTCTTTGTATTACATTGGTTACTATTCCTTTGCAGCTATATGTGTTGTCAATATCTTCTCCCATTTTGTAGTTTGTCTTTGCATGAAAACATGACGTCTTTTGATGAAGAATCTGTTGAGGCAGGGACGTCATCTCATACCAAGGCAGCATTTGGGCAGAAATTCAGTTCCACAATCCATCTAGGATTGTTTCAAGACTCAGGTTTTAAGGATAGTTAAGGAATGAAATTGCCACTAGGCCTCAGTGCTGGAAAGTAGTAGGGCATTATGTGGACTGTAGCAAACTAGAGAAATGCCTTTTCCAGGGTACAGTGGTTCCTTGATTCCAGCTGCCTAATGTCAGGAATGTAGACCTAGTGTTGGCAGACCTTCTGGGTTTTTTTTCTAAGAAAAGCTAAGAATCCAGATTTTAATGGGAATGGCAACTGATTTTTAAGTATGTACTAGCAATTAAGTATATGATGTCACAAAATTGTTCTGGCCGAATGAAACATTTTTATGGGTTGCCACTTTATGACCTTCGATTTAACCTAGAATGAATTATTTATTTGTAACCTGAACTACCTTTGGGAATAACTAGTTCCATAAGAACCATATGAAATAATATTTTCTTCTACTTGCACTAAAATAACTTGCTCTTCTGGCCTTGACTTGCTTTCCTTATGAGAATGATGTTTTTTCTCCTAGGCCACAGCAAATTTCTTTCTTTTCTTTTCCTTCCTACCGTCCTTCCTTCCTTCCTTCTTTCCTTTCTCCTTTCCTCTCCGCACCCCCCCCCCCCCCGTCTCTTTCTTTCCTCTCTTTCTCTCTCTCTTTCTTTTTTCTTTCTTTTCTTTCTTTGATTTGGAGTCTTTCTGTTACCCAAGCTAGAGTGCTCTGGAATCAGCTTTGCTCATAGCAACCTCAAACACCTGGATTCAAGTGATCCTCCTGCCTCAACCTCCCCAGTAGCTGGGATTACAAGCACTACCACAATGCCTAGATTATATATATATATAATGTTTTTTTTGGTAAAGACAGAGTCTTACTTTATCGCCCTTGGTAGAGTGCTGTGGCATCACACAGCTCACAGCAACCTCCAACTCCTGGGCTTAGGCCATTCTCTTGCCTCAGCCTCCTGAGTAGCTGGGACTACAGGCACCTGCCACAGCACCCAGCTATTTTTTTGTTGCAGTTTGGCCAGGGCTGGGTTTGAACCTGCGACCCTTGGTATATGGGCCTGGCACCCTACCCACTGAGCCACCCAATTTTTCCATTTTTAGTAGCGACAGGGTCTCACTCTTGCTCAGGCTGGTCTCAAACTCCTGAACTCAAGAAATCCTGCCATCCTGGTCTTCCAGAGTGCAAGAATTATAGGCATGAGCCACCATGCCTGGCCCATGCCAAAAGTCTTAATGTCTATAATTTACTTTAAAATGCTACAACATTGACAGTATAAAGCTATGTGTCTGCTAGGTAGATTAAGTTTCAATTCTAGGGACAATCTACAGCGCCTGTAGGGGTGTCAACTAGCACTGTATCAGAAGGGCTACCCAAGGTGACCCTTATAAATACTCGAGTAATCTATATCTTGATCCATAACAAGTATTTTGCTAATTGGCACAATGAATATTGATTTTTTTCTGGTAAAATGAATGCCTTGGTAATTAGCATGAGATGATAGAAAAGGAGGTCACTCATAACATTAATGATAGTCAAAAATATGTGAATGTACTAAAGTATCTGAGAGGTTCTCTTCACATTTGCCTGGACAGAGAGGCTGTTACCATGTACCTGTAAGGATGGTGCCAGACAACTGACCCTGAACCACTCCTATGTCCAGATGCTGCTTTAAGAGGGTTTTTGGTTGCCTGGTGCTGATCACAAAGATAGTGAAGTCCTTCGTCTGAAATGTTGGTTCTTCTCCAATTGACCATTCCTGTCAGGGAATAGCCGCACAGAAGTTAATGCCTCACACTTAAAAGACTGTGAGCTGGGATTTCATAGGACATACAGAGAAGTTTGTATAAGACCTTCTGTCCCAATTGCTCATGAATATTTGCTTCCTATATGTCAGTCTGTATGTAGGGCAGAATTTGGCCTGAGACTTGCTTTCATTGCAAGTTGTTATCAAGCTAGTAAGTGAGCAACTGACCTATACTTACTGCAAAGTATTTTGAGGTAATGTCATAGACTAAAAATAACAGACTGGTTCCTCCAAACAAGGAAATGGAGCAGCCAGACCTCAGAAGTGAGAACTGGTCCCTGAAGGCCCCAGGAGTATTTGATCAACCTCATTTCTCTAGGGGAACAGAAAATGGCTTCCTTTTACTGTTCCAGGTGCCTTGCCCTGGCTATGAATTAAATTGACATAAGATTGATCAACATGAGAAAAGCCATATTTCATTATATATGTACACATGGGAGTACCACAAAACAAAACTAGAAGAGAGGTCAGATGATTAAAGCTTATATAGCTTCCTGAGATACAGAAAGGATTAAGGGGCTCAAGGCTTTTGTGTGGAGGTGATGACACAAGTTCTGGAAGGTAAGGGGAGGAAATGCATGGTGAATAAAAGTTATCTTGTTATGCAGATAAAAAGTCTCTCAGAGGCTGGGTGAGGTGGCTCATGTCTGCAATCCTAGCCCTCTGGGAGGCCAAGGCAGGTGGATTGCCAGAGCTCAGGGGTTTTGAGACCACCCTGAGCAAGAGCAAGACCCAGTCTCTAAAAACTAGCTGGGCTTTGTAGCAGGCACCTGTAGTCCTAGCTACCTGGGAGGCTAAGGCAAGAGGACTGCTTTAGCCCAAGAGTTGGAGGTTGCTATGAGCTATGACACCAGGGCACTGTACTGAGGGTGACAAAGTGAGATTGTCTCAAAAAAAAAAAAATTTCTTAGGTATTAAAAGTTGTCTCTGAACAGAGGGTTAGGGGTTAGGTTCCTCTCCTGTGATTCTAGTTTATCTTGCTTGGTTGATGAGATTCCCTGGAGGGTATGCATGATGATTGAGTTCCTTTTGGCAGATAAAGGAAGCTCAGAGAAAGCCTGTGTCTGCATCTGCTGTTCCCCAGGTGCCCCCAGTTCAAAGTATTCAGCACACCAAAGTATCTTATTTGGGGGTAGCATTTCCTGAATCCCTTCAAGTCTCTCCTCCAAACCAGAATTTTTCAACCGCAAAGGCATCTGGGGACATACATAGTGGTTGTCATTATTCACATTTTATTGTTCCTCTTCTTTCTGGTTGTCCCCACATGGTTGGCAGTAAATTTATATTTTATTATTTCTCTTTTTAAATTATTTTAATGGGAAATGGTGGCATTTTCTGAGAGTGCAGCATGCAGGCAGCTGGGTTTTGTGAGGCTGAACACCTCAAACAAAGGCCATGCTTTTAGGGTTTCTTTTTCTTTCTGAAAACTGGTATTGGTGCTCACTTTCAATCTTCTAGCCTATAAAACATAACAGGTGTCCCAACAGGAGATGCCAGCTCAGGAACCATGGACCCAAGGACAAGTAGGGGACAGTAGCAGAAACATTTTTAGCATGAACAGGATGGAACCCAGGGTAAGTTCTTCCTACAGGATTTGAGCCCTAGTGGAGTTACCTAACCTGAATGAAGGCCTAAGGGAATGTACCTGAGGGCTCTCACATAGGGCTGGGGATCACAAGTCGGCTCTCTTTCCAAGGGACAAGTTCCTGTCACCAGACAGGTTGCCATAGTAAAACAGTAGTAGAGGGCTCAGCAACCATAGCACAGTGGTTACAGTGCCAGCCACACCGAGGCTGGCAGGTATGAACCCGACCTGGGCCAGCTAAATAATGACCACTGCCACAAAAAAATAGCTGGGCGTTGTGGTGGGCCCTTCTAGTCCCAGCTACTTGGGAGGCTTTAAGGCAAGAGTTGAGGTTGAGCCCAAGAGTTTGAAGTTGCTGTGAGCTGTGACGCCAGGGCACTCTACCCAGGGTGACATAGTGAGACTCTGTCTCCAAAAAAAAAGAAAAAAAGAAATATATAAGAAATCAGTTTTTAGAGTCACTCTGTCTCCTGGGCTGCCTGGCTGGAGTGGAGTGGTCCCATCACAGTTCACTGCAACCTGGAACTCCTGGGCTCAAGTAATCCTTCTACCTCAGCCTTCCAACCTGCTAGGATTATAGGCATGAGCCACCACGCCTGGTCAGGATATCAACTTATTTAAAATAAATTTCTACTACAAGTTTCAGGCACTCCGTGTTTGAAATCTAAGTCCTGGAAATTTCTGTTGCAGTTTGTCCATCTTGTTTTTGCTCTCTGGATATACGTAAGACTGGTGTTAATTGTTAGGGAGGCTGAGTGTCTCAGGGGTTCTGTCCATGTAGAGAAGGCTGCAGGGACCACCTCATCACCCACCACTCTGACCTTTCCTAACACTGCCTGCTTTCGTAACACTTTACCTTGTAGTTCTTTAATTTTCAGTTTTTTGTGTATTACTATGCTTGGCAAAGCTTTTCCTTCTCTGATAGTTCTAATTTGAGCAGCTGGCTTTTGCTCTCCTTGTTTATGCTGACTTCTCCCCACAGAGTTTGTTTCTGGAGAGCTACTTCTTCTTCTTCGTTTTTTTTTTTTTGAGACAGAGTCTCACCTTGTCACCCTCAATAGAGTGCTGTAGCATCACAGCTCACAGCAACCTCAAACTCTTGGGCTCAAGTGATTCTCCTGCCTCAGCCTCCCAAATAGCTGGGACTAGAGTAGGGTGACCAGATTTTAACATTTGTAAAGCGGGACAACATGGCGGGGGTGGGGGGGTGGGGGGTGAGGGGCAGGGCAGGGTACAGGGCAGGGCAGGGCCTAACAACAATGCAAACTTAGATAAGGAGTTCTCGATAATCACTTCTCAACAATTATTTGTTATTATTACAGTTTAACATTATAAAATTAACAAAAATAATATAAAACTCATATTCTGGTGAAATAGCCACATGGCAGCTAAAAACTGTATATTCCCTTCCTGTTCTCCCACCAGTTCGTGCATTCTTTCCAAAAATTGGGACTTTTTTAAAACGCCATGGGATGTGGGACAAATTGTTAAAAAGCGGGACGTCTGGTCACCCTAGACTATAGGCACCTGCCACAACGCCTGGCTATTTGTTTTAGAGATGGGGTCTCACTCTTACTCAGGCTGGCCTCAAACCTGTGAGCTCAGGGCAATCCACCTGGCTCGGCCTCCTAAAGTGCTAGGATTACATACAGTCATGAGCTATTGTGCCCAG
This sequence comes from Galagoides demidoff, assembly GCA_963574575.1. Lineage (NCBI taxonomy): Eukaryota > Metazoa > Chordata > Mammalia > Primates > Galagidae > Galagoides > Galagoides demidoff. The sequence continues at coordinate 5,588 of CAUYQV010059792.1, forward strand.
CCAAGAGCCACTTCTGTTTATTAACAAGGCAATTTGATTTCATTCATTCGTGGAAAGTAGATTATGAACAAGCAGCAGAATGAACAGCTGCCTCTTACCTCACCAGAGGGGCTGACAGATGTCTCTGCCTTATCTAATTTCATATCTCAGGTGACTGTTTAGCTGTTGCAGGAAGATGAGACCCAATGGAGAGAAAGAGCATCCAAACATCATGCTTATAAGAGGAAAGGCTTTATTACGGCATAGAATTCTAAATGGCCACACTCTCCAACTGGCTTGGTCTTTCCCTTTTTATCAACAGTCAAAAGTTCCAACCCATAGGTACCCATCTCATTGGCCAGTTTGAACAAAGCAGGAGATGCTATTCCAGCCCCCACAGAATTACAGAATTTCACAGAAGTGGAAATTTCCAAGTTCCAGGAATTTAATTTTATAAATTCCCAAGAGCTGAGTCTCCATGGAGAGGACCCTGCAGGTATATCCTTTAGTCTCCTTGAGATCTGTTCTAGACCTTACCCTTCTCAGGTATCCTCTCATAGCCATTTCTATGTGTGCCACTTTTTCAGGCCTTACCCTGCCTAAGTCAGGTTCCCCCCACTCTACTGCCCACTCTACAGATATGTTCTTTCCAAGACTATCAGTGAGGCTTTGCTTATGCTAAATATATTGACATATTTCAACTGACATTTGCCTAATGCTTCCACTTGTAACTCATGTGTGAGATTAACACTTTCCATCTTTAAATTCCCTTGTCCATGGTTTCTCTCTCATATTTTTCTCCCAACTCTTCTCACGCACAACCTCACCTATCCTATCATTTTCCTCACTCCTTAATGGACTTGTCTTCCTCTGCTCTTCATAAGTTTGCAGGATCCATTCTCAGCAAGCAAGCAATTCAATCCTCTTGTTTTGACTCCCTAATGTCTAGGGGTAGACCCAGACCCCTTCCTGAGTTTTGGTCCCTTATATCCAAACCCTAGGGGATGTCTTAAAAGCTCCTCAAACTAAATTTGGGGAATACACCATTATACCCCCAAACTCTGCCTCCCTTCCTGGGACACCATTTGTGACACATCCTTTACAGCCCAGGGAACAGTGCTCATAAACAGAAGTGAGAACCTTCTGGAGTCCCCAGAAGGGAAGCTGCAATTATCTCCTTGGTTTGATCAGAAATCATGGCCTTGAGGGATTTAGCAGAACCTTACCTCAGGGAGGAAGTATGATTGTTCTCTCTTATGTGTCTGTGCCTCTGTGGAGGTCTCTGTTTCCTCCGGTAGAAAATAGAGAGGAATAACTATATTTGTTTGCACATAATGATGTCAGCCTGGAGAGTAGGCATATGTGAGGATGGGATGGAGGGGGCTCATGTGGCTGAGGACTGAGCTCAGCAAAATTCCCTCCAAATGCTCTAATATTTCCCTAGAATACAGATGAAACCAAATCATTTAGCTCTGAACCTTGAAGCTTTAATCTTTTAAGAACATACTTCCTTCCTGTATTTCTAGTAATTACTGTTTCTGACTTTTCTGGAAATCCCACAAGTCACCCTCTCTTTTCCCTAAGAACTGAATCACAAAAATAGAACCATGAGAAAAGTTAGTTTGATCCTTTTGCCCTCTGAAATGTGCTGTTGGAAAGAGCCTAGGGGGAGGCACCTCTTTAATCTAACTGGTTCTTCTATCTCTAGAAAAAAGAAACGAGTAAGAAGCAAAGAATAAGAAATGTTTTAAATTAGTCATCCACAGGAAAGAGATTTTTTTTTTTGAGAAAGAATTTACATTTGGACTATTCTAGTATTTAGAGGAATTTTTAATGGAAAAAGCCTGAGGGAAGGGAGGTACCTCTTTAAGGTAACTGGTTCTTCTATCTCTAGGAAAAAGAAACTGAAACAAAGAACAAGAAATGTTTTAAGTTAGACATCCACAGGAAGGAGACTTTTTTGGGGGAAAGAATTTACACTTGGACTATTCTAGCAATTAGAGAAGGAGTTTTTAACCTGAGGTCCCTGAATAGGCTTTGCTAGAATATATGATTCTCCAGAAACTGTGAGTTACATGTTTTTATGTTCATGGTTTTTGTTCTGAGAAGGTCTATAATTTTCATCAAATTCCAAAAGAAGTCTCTGCTTCCACAAAAAGTAAGAACCACTCCTTTAAAGTATAATCTAGTTGAATTACGAATCTACTGTTGTGTAACAAATTACCCCTAAACTTAGTGGTGCAAAACAACTGACATTTGTTATCTCACAGCTTGTGTGGGTCAGGAATTCAGGAATGGCTTAGTTTAGTTGGATGACCCTTCTCAGAGTCTTTTATGAAGTTGTAGTCAAAAAGTCATCTGTCATCTAGAGACTTCACTGGGGCTAAAGACTATGTTTCCACCATGGTTCACTTATATAACTGTCGCCAGAAGGCTTCAATTCCTTACTGGCTTTTGACAGGAAGCCTCAGTTTCCTGCCATGTGGATCTCTCCACTGAGCGGCTTGAGTGTCCTTACAACATGGCACCTGGCTCCCCCCAGGGTGAATGAATTAGAACAAGGAGGAACTTACAGTGCCTTTTATAATATAGGCTCAGAAATCATACATTGTCACTTCTGCCATATGCTATTCTATAAACAAGACAGCCCGATTTTTTTTTTTTTTTTTTTTGTAGAGACAGAGCCTCACTTTATCACCCTTGGTAGAGTGTAGAGTGTCCTGGTATCACACAGCTCACAGCAAACTCCAGCTCCTGGGCTTAGGCGATTCTCTTGCTTTAGTCTCCCAACTCCCGAATAGCTGGGACTACAGGTGCCCACCACAACACCCGGCTATTTCTCTGTTGCAATTTGGCTGGGCTGGTTTGAACCCGCCACCCTAAGTATATGGGGCCAGTGCCCTACCCACTGAGCCACAGGTGCTGCCCTTTTTGTTTGTTTGTTTGTTTTTCGTTTTTTTTTTTTTGAGACAGAGCCTCAAGCTGTCCCCCTGGGTAGAGTGCTGTGGCATCACAGTTCACAGCAACCTCCAACTCCTGGGCTCAAGCAAGTCTTCTGCCTCTACCTCCTAAGTAGCTGGGACCATAGGCACCTGCCACAACGCCCAGCTATTTTTTTTTGGTTGCAACCATCATTGTTGTTTGGCGGACCCGGGCTGGATTTGAAACTGCCACCTTAGTTGTATGTGGCTGGCGCCTTAGCCACTTGAGCCACAGGCACTGAGCCTGTTTTTTGTTTTTTGAGATAGAGTCTCACTCTGTTGTCCAGGCTAGAGTGTCATGGCATCACCCTACTTCACAGCAACCTCAAACTTTTGGGCTCAAGAGATCCTCCTGCCTTAGCTCTTGAGTAGCTGGACTATAGGTGCCTACCACATGCCTAACTGAAGATAGCCTGCTCTTAAAGGGAGGAAATCAGGTTCTACTTTTTGAAGGGAGGAGTATCAAAGAATTTGTGGATATATTTTGAAATACTAACTAGTAAAGAAGGCTTAATTTATAGTCTTGAGGAGAAGCAAGTTTCTCTCTCTGTGTATACCTCGCTCCCTTCCACCAGATCATTTTTTAGTGCTTGGAACTGACCCAAGTTGCAGCTCCCCCATGATCTTGGACAAATTACTAAATTTTGTGTCTTAAATTTTTCCTTGGTAACTAGGGGTAGTAACAGTACTTACTTCATAGGATTGTTTTATGAGGATAAAATGAATGCTGGATTAATAACTGCTAAGAAATTTTAGCTTATAACTGTGGTGACCCCCACCTCCAGTCTAGGGATTTCTATTTCCATTCAATAAAGTTGTCAGTCTTCTAGGTAGGGACAGAAGTGATTATTTATTGAGATTTCCTTTGTAGTGCTGGTGCTATAGGGTAGGGAGATACAAAAGTTAAAAACAGACACTTTCTCAGTAATTCTAAATTTATTTAGAGAGAAAAGATACATACTTATGAAACAGAGGAATGCTTTGGAAATCCAGTGACGCTCATCTCTTTGTGGAGAACTGGGGAAAGCCCCTGCCTTGAGTATTATTTTGGTTCTTCAGTTTTTTCTTTTCTTTTTTTGAGACAGAGTCTCATTATGTTGCCCTAGGTAGAGTGCCATGATGTCACAGCTCACAGCAACCTCAAACTCTTGGGCTTAAGTGATTCTCTTGCCTCAGCCTCCTGAGTAACTGGGACTACAGGCACTCGCCACAATGCCTGGCTATTTTTTGGTTGCAGTTGTTATTGTTGTTTGGCAGGCTTGGGCCAGGCTCGAACCTGCCACTCTCTGTTTATGTGGCCGGTGCCCTGCTCACTGAGCTAAGGGTGCTGAGCCTCTTTCTTTCTTGTTCTGTGATGACAGGGTCTCACTTTGTTGCTCAGGCTGGCCTCAATCTCCTGGCTTCAAGTGATCCTTCTACTTTGACCTCCCAAAGTGCTTTGATTATAGGCATGTGCCACTGCCATCAGGTTGGGTGTTATTTTAAACGTTAAGATTGAGACCCGAGAATAAGAACGAACATTTAATTGGAAGGTGATGCTGAAATTTGGAGGGAGATCACAGAAGGTGTTTCAGACACCATACCAAGAAAAATAAAAGGGGAAAGAGAAAGATTTATGAAGTCAAGAGTTCACAGAGAAGGGAATGAACTTAGAGAAAAAGGAAAAAGCCAGATACTTCTCCCATAATAATCCCCACATTTACCATATTTATCAATCTTTTTACTGCAAGAGACAGATGTTCTGTTAACCTTTCAAGGACAAAGAAAGGGTCTATTAGGCTTTGGTAATCCAGCACCATATACCATGGAGGATACTTAAAAACACACACACACACACACACACACACACACACTGAAAAACTAATTCTGTAATTCAGACTTCGGATTAAAATGTTTGCTGACAGAGTCCCATGAAGCTGGTTCCCTGTAGCCCAGCTTTTCTGCTTGTCTGCTGTCTGGGAAGGGGTCAGATTTCCAGGAGCTGGTTGGTTCCACATGGATCTCCCACACTCAGAGCCCACCAGACCTCTCTGGCAACCTCATGGGCTGGAGGAAGGGAGGAGAGAGGTACCTCAAAGGCCATCTGTAGTGTGAAGGGTACAGAAAGTAAGAGTTCAGGGGATGCCTACTCAAAATATGACACTTTGGAATACTCATTACTTTGAACTGCAGGCACCTGGGGAACCACAGATAAAGGTGCAGGCTTCTCTGAGCTCTCTT
>CAUYQV010059793.1:0-19364 GCA_963574575.1 Galagoides demidoff
AGGGTATTAGAAGGTTGGAAACAAACCAAAAGGAAGGGAAGTTCAGAGATGAAAGGAAATGTAGTTGGTATTTGTGAGAAAAGAAGAAACATGACATTTAATGTTGAATTATAATAACCAGAATCCACAGAGAATTCAAACGTATTAGCAAGAAAAGAACAAGTGATCCCATCTCAGGGTGGGCAAGAGACTTGAAGAGAAACTTCTCTGAAGAAGACAGGCACACGGCCTACAGAAACATGAAAAAAAAGTCCATCATCCTTAATCGTCAGAGAAATGCAAATCAAAACTACTTTGAGGTATCACCTAACTCTAGTAAGAGTAGCCCACATCACAAAATCCCCAAACCAGAGATGTTGGCATGGATGTGGAGAAAGGGAACACTTCTACACTGCTGGTGGGAATGCAAACTAATATGTTCCTTTTGGAAAGATGTTTGGAGAACACTTAAAGATCTAAAAATAGACCTGCCACTAGATCCTACAATTCCTCTACTAGGTATATATCCAGAAGACCAAAAATCACATTATAACAAAGATATATGTACCAGAATGTTTATTGCAGCCCGATTCATAATTGCTAAGTCATAGAAGAAGCCCAAGTGCCCATCAACCTATGAATGGATCTATAAATTGTGGTATATGTATACCATGGAATATTATGCAGCCTTAAAGAAAGATGGAGAGTTTACCTCTTACATGTTTACATGAATGGAGCTGGAACATATTCTTCTTAGCAAAGTATCTTAAGAATGGAAGAAAAAGTATCCAATGTACTCAGTCTTACTATGAAACCAATTTATAGCTTTCTTATGAAAGCTATAATTATAGCCCAAGAAGAAGGGGAAAGGGGAGAGGGAGGGGAGGGGAGTGGGGAGGAGAGGTGGAGGGAGAGTAATTGGCGGGACCACACCTACCCTGCATCTTACAAGGGTACATGTGAAATTTACTAGGTGTAGAATAGAATATAAATGTCTTAACGCAATAACTAAGAAAATGCCGTGAAGGCTATGTTGACCAGTTTGATGGTAACATTTCAAATTGTATATAAAACCAGCACATTGTACCCCATGATTGCATTAATGTACACAGCTATGATTTAATAATAATAATAAAAAACCCTTCCCTTGTGAGTTTCTACCCTCATTCTATCAACCATATTGACACTATGGACATTTACACTTTATTCTAATAGTACCTACTGGTGTTATTAGTAGCTTCTTACTATGCTACTCAGTAGTAAGCATGTTTTATGGCAGGCACTTTACATGTTTTTTCTCCTTTAGTCCTCGCAATAACCTTGCTAGGTAAGTATTATTGCCCCCATTTTACACTAACTATTCTGAAAACCTCCCTCTGCCACATACATTTTATATTCAGGCTTGTGCCTTATTTATTTATTTATTTTTTATTGGGGATTCATTGAGGGTACAAGTTGTGTCACACACTGAGACCCCACCCCCTCCCTACTTCCCTCTCTCTGTTCTTCCTTTCCCCCAACCCCTCCCTACTTCTCTTTCTCTCTGCTGTGTCTTTTTCCCACCGTGTCATTAATTGTCATTGATTGTCCTCAAATCAAGATTGAATACATGGGATTCATGCTTCTCCATTCCTGTGATGCTTTACTAAGAATAACACCAGTTTCTAGAGTGGTTGTACCACACTGATGTTTTCCAAATGCTCCCCATGTGTTTCTAATGGTTGGCAAAGGTTGAGAACCCTGCTCAGGGCTTATTAAGGTGGGGGGAGGGGCAAAATAAGCCCTATTTCCAATAATTGCTTTGAAACCCCTCTACTCTTATCAAAAGATTGGGGAAAGGAGCAAGGTAGGACATCACTGGCCTTGCTCCAGGGAAGAGGCTTGTCCTTCTCTGCCCTGTAGACAAGAAGGGTGCAAAGATTTCTGTCCCCCTCACACATAGCTCTCCTTCTGGGCTCCACTGTGTCTCTGGATGAGTTCCCAGGTGTTTTTCAAGATGCAACTCAATGTCACCCTTTCAGAAAGCCCTTCCCTACTCTACAGGCAGAGTCACTTGACCTCTGGCAGAGCACCTCTGCACTGTGGGAATCGTGATGCCTATGTCCCCACCCTGGGCTCACAGCTTTACCTGTGCATCCTCATTTAGACCAGAGCTCCACGAGTGTGAGCAGGGCTGGGTCCTATTTGCCATTTATTCTTTAAATTTAGTATACTCCCTATATAAAAAGTGCTCAATAAATGTTGATTGCGATAGGATCTATAATGTGACTAAAATATGAATTCGTAAATGCTTCAGACTACCAGCTGTGAAGAAAAAATTGAGTCTTGTTCTGATTCTGCATTGTGTAGCAGACCATTCCAAATGTAGCTGTTTTACACAACAATGTGTTACCCCAGCCATCCTGTGGGTTGACAGGGTTCAGCTGCTATGTGGTTCCTGCCTGGGGTCTGGGTCCAGTGAATTGGGAGCTGGGAGAGGGGCCATTTGAAGACCTCCCAGACAGCCTCTTCCCCATCATGCTTGGTGCTATAGTTTGGATGGCTGAAAAAACTGGGTCCTGGCTGGGTGGCCCTCTCTGTGTGGCTGGCTTTGGGGTCCTCACAGCATGACAGTCTCAGAGCAGCCAGACTTCTTATGTGGCCATGGCTTTCAGATGAGCGTTCCAAGAGATCTAGGCCACAATGGCAAGGCTTCCTGCAACCTGCCTCACAAGTCACACAGCATCACTGCTGCTGCAGGCAAACCGTCAAAAGCCAGTCGTGGAGCAGGGCAGACTGGAGAGGAGAGGCTTCCCTGGGACTTGGCTGCAAGTCCCGTCGGAGATTCAGCCAAGAAAGTCACGTGAAACTCATTTATGTTAAGTATCTCTGAAAACAGCATAGGGCAAAAATAAATACTTAATGCAGAATACTTACTTATACAGTAGCACCTCCATAGCGGACCACCTCCCTGCACTGACCACCTCCTTAAGCCTCTCTAATTTTCATACACCAGACATGCACCCTGAGTATGCATCGGTATGGCAGGCCTAGTTCCTTGTGTTGACCACCTGTGTGTGCTGACCAGTTTGTCACAGTCCCTTGGGTGATCAACTTACAGAAGTTCTACTATATTTAAATAAAATACTTCACCTTAAAAATATCTTTCAGTTGGGCTTTAAGCTTCAGCTGTGTTTCACATCCTATACATTATCAAGGTAAGCCTACAACACTTCGGGATAAAATGACATTTGTGAGTCCCTATGAAAGACAAGACACGTAGAGTTTCACAGGATGGCCAGAATCATCTGGGGAAACCTATAGGAAACATCTGCTTGTTAGTGAGACATTATGTCTAGTATTTGGTACAGTTTCAAAAAGGTTTTGTTTCAGAGCCCTGCTTCTGAACATTTGGACAGCCACCTGGCCTGAGTCGAAGGTGCTGGGATTTAAACAGAAGCCAGGAGAATAACAATTCACATGTAAGAATGTTAACATCATTATTTATAATAACAGATATTAGGAAAGAACCCTGGTTTCCAATAGTAGAAGACTTGTGACAAGCTGTTATGTTACATATGGTGGAAAATTTTGCAAGCATTAGATATTGCTTAATGACTTTTAATGGCAAAGTGCATAATAAATTGTTACATAAAAAACAATCATCATGGCAGCACCCATAGCTCAGTGGGTAGGGCGCCAGCCACATACACTGAGGCTGGTGGGTTTGAATCCAGCCCAGGCCAGCTAAAGCAACGATGACATTTGCAACAGAAAAATAGCCGGGTGTTGTGGCAGGCACCTGTAGTCTCAGTTACTTGGGAGGCTGAGGTAAGAGAATCGCTTAAGTCCAAGGGTTGAAGGTTGCTGTGAGCTGTGATGCCACAGCACTCACCCAGAGTGACAGTTTGAGACTCTGTCTCAAAAAAAAAAAGTCAGCGTATGAAACTTTGCATAAAATATGATTCCAATTATTTTCACATATGTAGATGCATAGAGAAAAGGTTCGAAGGTTATATACCATAATTTCCACAGTAGATATACTGATATAGCAGAATTACAAAAATGTTTTAAAGTTTTCTTCTTTGTGCTTTTTTATTTTACAAATTTTACAATGTGAGTATGTATAATTTTTATAATCAGAAAATAACATTAGGAGTGAGTGGAAACTCCACTTGGAGGTTGGGGCAGCATCACAGACCCAAGACCCCCTTACCCCGCCCAGACTTTTATCTTGGGGCTAGCAGGGATCAAGAGATTACCCCCAGTAGATATGAGAGCATGAAAGTTTCTTAACTTGTCCAGACTTTGGTTATCTACTCTGTTGAATTAGGGGGTTGGACGATGGGATTAAATCTATAGAACTTCAGAATTTACAAGCACTTTCTCTTATTCTGTTCCATCCCCACAACAGCCTGATGGTGGGAGCAAGGTGAGTTTTATCACCATCTGACCCCTGAGAAAACAGAGGCTCAACTAGGTGAGGTCACAGCCCAGGATCACACGGTGAACATTCAAAACCAGGTCTTCAGGTTTTACACCACGGAGTCTACCTACTATTTCGGGGTTCCTTTTCTAGATCAACTATAAACTCCCATCCTGCCGTAAAACTCTATAAGAAACTTCTGCCTTCTGAGACCACACATATTAAGGCTAATCTCTCTTTCTCATTTCTGTGTCCCAAAGGATCTCAAAAGCAGCTCTAAATTCTCCTCTGAGTCATCTTCAGTTCCGTCTGCTCCTGCTCAAATGACATTGTTTGAGAGCCACACACCATTTTAGAATCTCAGAATCAGAATTCCAAAAGACTTTTAAAGGTCATCTGTCCTAAGAAGCCCCTGTCAACCTTTTACAGAAACCCTCTCGTCTGAAAAAGTCACTCAACAATGCTCCCATGGGGGTGCCTGGGGCCAGGGCCAGGGGTAACAAAGTGCCTTTTCCCCTGCTGAGCCGCTGGACATGGGCCAGGTTACCTTAATTCAAAGACGGGATGTGGAGGCTGCAAAGCGTGAGGCACAGTGACTCAGGCCTTTTAACAGGGACATTGTGCACAATGGAAAGATCTGAAAGTTCCAAAGGGAGAGAAAACCAGAAAGGCCAAGACAGTGCACACACAGAGAGAGCCAGCTTAGAACAAATCCCAGGGGCCAAGAAGAATCCCGTGGAAAAAAATCTCTCCTGAGAGGGCTCTATTGTGTGTGCTCTGGGTCAAAGAGCCTCACTCGGCAAAGGGGCTCTCCCACCTGCTGGGAATCTCCAGAAGGAGTTCTTTTTTTCTGTTGGGGTTCAGCAAACTTCCTGCTTCCTCTACCCTGGGGCAGTGAGCCCCTCTCTGTGCTGATCAGAAAGGGTGATGGGACTTGGCAGTCGTGGTGGCAGCTTGCCGGGGCACTGGCACAAAGTGACTTAGTAAATACCGAAGCTTTGATAATTTCTTGCTTCACTGGTCCCTTGGGATTCGTTCCATCTGTATTAAGAAAAAGAAGTTGGACGGCCCTCTGCCCACAAAGTCAGATGCTTTTATTTTATGTAGGAATTAAAGAAATGAATGTCTATTTCTAATACCAACCCACGGAGTAATATAGTTTTAAATGAAGGACAAGTAAAATTTTTAATATCTCCCTTCTCCAAACCTCAACAAAAGCTCTGTTAATATAGAAATTTAAAAAGTAAAATTTTTTTTAGTTTGAAATGGAAACACTATGTTGGAATCTCAAATGACTTATATGCATGAAAATTATTAAGCACAAGAAATCCTACAATTGTTTTCTCTTCCAAATTCAATTCTTTTGTATTACTATTCTTTCATTGATGTCCACTTGCAAGGAGCTCACAAAATGACCTTCCGAAGTTACATCTCTTTGTTTCTGGGATTTCACAAAATAATTTCATGTAAGTTAAGAAAATGGATTCTCATTAGTTTTATATGTCAAAGAACTATCAACCTCAGACCTCATAAGTTGTTTTGTCCAACTTAGCCACCCCAACCCATCTGATGTCAGAGCCCCTCTAAATCCATCTCCAGTCAGCTGTGTGCCAGGAATTTGGCTGGTATTCTCATTTAATTATTCCAACAACCCTATTGAGAGATCCCTGCTTTCAAATCATGAAACCAAGTTCAAGGAGGTCAAGAAATTTGCCCAAGATCACAGTTAATAGGACTAGGGACAAAAAGACTCCTAAAGCCACTAAGGCTTTTTCATAGTAGACCTCCTGCCCGTTGTCATCTTGTCACTGCTGAACTCCACTGGTCAGAAATCACCTCCGAGATAACCCAGTCCCGTTTGAGGCAGTTTTTGCTGTTTTGGAGAGTTCTTCTCCATACTAAGCCTCCTAGAAATATCTAACTCGAAGTCCAACCATCAATGTGATTCTACACCTCAAGCAGAAAGCAGATCCAGAGGGCATTCTAGGAGAAGTAAGTTGATGACCAGGAAGTGTTATTTCCAGGCTCCTGGTCAGAAGTCGTGGCTGCAAACAAGGAAGTACCATTTAAGGGCTGTGTCTCACCAAGTCCACAGCTTCTGTGTTACCAAGAATGAGGAACACTGGGTTTTAGGAGGTATTAGGGGCTGGTTAATATAGGAGGGGAAAGCACAACCCTGACTCCACAGGCTCAGCTCATAGGAAGACAGCTCAGGAAGGAGACACATGTTCTATCAGATATAAGCTCGAGATCCCACCCTGCATTTATACACAAGCCATTTCCTGGCTGGTGGATAGCATGACCTGGAAATATGAGCCAAAGAGGTCATGATTCTAGAAATGTGGCCATGGAGACCCCTCCGGGTCCTTCAGCCAGTTACACCCTTGGCCTTCACAGCCTTGTGTAGGTATCTTTCCCATGCCATGTCACGGTGAGCTGTTTTTAATATCAGTTCCCCCTGTTAGTGCAGGGGGCTGGCACATAGGCAGTATCTATCTGACTGCTTATTTTCATACGTAAAATGTTATTGGAATATAGCCATGCTCACTCATATTTATACTATCTGTGGCTGCTTTCACTACAACGATGCATCTGAATAGTTGTAATAGGGACTGTGTGGACCACAAAGTTTAAATTATTTACTAACTGTCCCTTTGTAGGAAAGTGTTTACCAACGCCTGTTCTTGAGAGGAAGGACAAAGTCTTATTGATTTTGGATCCCCGTTGGGGTCTTGTATCTCCAATGTGATAGCCATAATTTCTTTAAATGTGAAATAGCAGTGATATCTTTGTCACAGAGACATGATGAAGTAGAAAGGAGATAAGCTTGGGGAAAAGAGATATGAAATGCCCAGCATGGGTGCCTGGCATAAGACAGATAGTCCATACTCATGAAGGAGTGAATGAAGTAGAAGGTCCATCCCCCCAAAATGTAATGATGAATATGGAAGCACTTTTCAAACCATAAAATATTCTATGATACCATTGCTGTCAAAGACGGAAAGGTTATGGTGTAAACCCTGCTTTCTTCTCTGGATTTCATGATCCTAATTTTTTTGAATAAAACCCCGTATTTAGTCTTAATGTAAGCTGATTCATATTCTAATTTTTATATAGATTCCTATCCCTCCCTCTCTCTTGACATCCTCTAGGTCAGTGTTTTTCAACCTATTTTATCTCGTGGCACACTTGAACCTATAGTGAAACTTCTGCAGCACATTTATGTTGATCAAAAAAAAAAAAGAGTAAAAAAAAGATAGACTTACTGTGCTTTGAACTTCTTTTGAAAATAATTCAATTAACGCTCTTTAAAATTTTCATGGCAAACCTAAGATCCTCTCTCAGCACACCATTTGAAAACCACCACTCTAGGTATTGATTCTTAGCTTAAATCTTGACCTTCTTAAATAAAAGCTACCAAACATTGACTGCTCTAGTGGCTTTGTCATGGGTCATCCTAGCTATGCTCAGATGACATTTCTCAAATTTTCCCTTCTTTGTATCATCCTCATTGTAATTTGCCATGTGAAAAATCGGCATCAGATTTGGAAAACAGCAACCATCACACTTGAAGGTCGGTGCAGGGTAACACCCTGCTCACATCCATGCACATGCACTGGTGCTGGGCTGCTTGCTCACCTCCTTGGCATGGAGCAGCAGCCAGGTCACAGCTCCCTCAGCGGCTGCTGAATCCTGGGGCAAGTCGGCAGAAAGCTCCTTCCATAGAGTTAGACATGGTGAAAGACAGGAGCAGGCTCCAGCTTGTCCTTCCTCTCTCCTGCTTCAGGTCCCCCTTATTTTCCTGCCTGCCACCTTGCAGCAACTTCAGAACCACCACCAGACACAGAGGCAACAGCTCCCCCAAACTCCTGCACCATCTGCCCTTCCTGCCCTTTGTAGTCTCTGCGTAGTAAGTTTTCCATTCCAGACTTTTACTTACATAGATTCTCTCACATTTTGAGAGGAGTCTAATTCCTATAAGACATTCTTTACTTCATATCACTGACAGTGGCTCTGCTTCCTTAACCAAACCAGAGGAAGAGAACCTAAGGGATGGGATCCCTGAATTGGTTCTCGGATCTGATTAGATTTGAGGGCATTAATGACCTTCATGCCAGTGGTAAATGAAACACGAGTGGCCCATGGGAGGTAGTAGAGAATAGTTAATAAAATTATCACCTTGCAACCTCCTGTTATGAAGAGCTTATAGAAGCAAGGCTTTGAATGACCAAGTAGTTGCTTCCATAGAATATTTCAGTAAAAACAAGAAGGATAAAGTAGCTTCTGAATGTGCTAGAGAACTTGGAGAAAGAAAATGATAAGTTCCCAACTCAAGATCTGGCCAGGAGAAACCCTTAGTTCCTATGGCCCCAGGACCATGATTTCTGAAAATCAAACCCCAGGTCTAATCTTGGGCTAAGTTTTGCAAACTTAAATCACAACCTCAGAGTCTCTTATTGTAAAGTTAACACATTGATTGGGATAAGTGGGGTCTTAAGGATTGGGGTAGAGACATATGGAAAGACCTGGATGAAGTTGGCTGGTCTCGAACTCCCGAACTCAGGCAATCCACCCCCCTTGGCCTCCCTAAATGCTAGCATTATAGACATGAGCCATGGTGCCTAGTAGTTTCTTGATATAATGTAGAAGAAGGTAGCCTATGGCTTAGAGAGACCAAAATGCTGGAGTAGATTTATTATGTGAGGCTCATTTGTCACATTCTAATTTTGCCCCCAGGAGTATCCAGAGGACACTCCCCTCATCGAGGCCTTGAGATACAGCATGCTAACTCCCAAGAGCCCCTATGGTACCTAATACTTGTGACTAGGAATGATAAGGGAACAGCTGCCACTGAAGTGACTCCAGAAATTCATGGGGATGATGAGCTGTCCAGGTAGCAAAAGCCAACTGGAGGACACTCCATCATCAGAGATGAGGTGGTTACTGTAATGGACAGCATCAATCAGAATGGTTTGACCTGCATAGCACTTGGCATTGGCTAATTGATCACAATCTCCCTAAAACTGAAATTGATGTGTGGTCTACTCAAGCTTTGTTTGATGTAAGCAAGGTGAAAGACCACTAGAGCTAGTAACTAGAAGTGACTTGGTCACAGTAGAGAATCATGACTCCCTCTATTCCCAGACTACAGCCATTCTCAGTCCATAGCCATTTGAATGAAAGGGGAGTGGAGCCTTCAGGAAGGAATCTATTAGTTAGCCCAAAATTTAAACAATATATCTTTTTTTCCAGCTTTCCCCAAAGGAATCTGAGGACATCTCCCAGTATGGCAATGTATCAGGAAAAAGAAAATCACTACACCTTTTAGAAATTGCTAAGCATTGGCTGTGAACTGACACTAATTTCCAAACACTGAAAACAGCACTAATGGCCTGCAGTTAGAATAGTGACTTATGGAGATCAGGAAACCAATGGAGTTTTGGCTTGGGTCTGTTTCATCGTGGACTTGGTGTGGTAGAAATAAGTACCATGTAGTTATTTCCCTAGTTCTAGAACTGGCCATTTTAGGAATGGACACATCAAGCAACACTGGGTATCTTCTTCATGGAGTATGGGCTACTATGATATGAAAAGTCAAGAGGAAGCTAGTAGAATCACCTCTCCCTATAAAAGCATTAACTCGAGAAATATCACATTCCTAGAGGCACTGCAGAAACCAGTGCCACCATGATGGGCTTCAAAGATGTAAGGATGGTGAATCCCATCACATCCTCATTCAATGTACTTATTTGGCCTATGCCAAGATAAATGGGTCCTTGAGAAAAAACAGTAGATTGTCCTAAAATTAATTGGGTGTAACTGGAATTGCAGCTGCTTTTCCAGATGTGATTTCTTTTCTGAAGAGTTCAAGACAACCTCTGACAGCCGTTGCTCTGACAAATGTTTTTTTCCTTCTCCTCTCTACCTGTTAAGTAAAGACCTTTGGAAGCAGTTTGCTTTCAGCTACCAGGGCCAGCAATCTACCTTCACTGTTGTACCCCAGGGCTATATTACCTCCCAGTCTACTGTCACACTCTAATCCCAGGGACCTGGATAACCTCTCCTCACTACAGGGTGTCAAACAGACCCACTGTGCTGATGACATCATGCTCATTGGTTCTGGTGGGCAGCAAATAATAATTACTCTGGATACCTCGGTAAGAAAAATGCAAGCAGTTGGAAGAAAATGAATCCCACAAAAATTCAGGGGTGAGCTATTTTGGTGAAACATTTACAGGTCTAGTGGTCAGGGCATGTTGAGATATTCTGCATCTGGCCTCTCTTACCACTGAGGAAGTGGCTGAATGCCTAGAGAACCTCTGGAAACAGCTCTACTTCATTTGGGCATGCTACTTCAACTCATTTATTGAGTAACCTGAAAGGCTGCCAGTTTTGAGTATAGTCCAGAAAATGAGAAGACTTTGCAACACATTCAGCCTACTAAGCAAGCTGCTCGGCCACCTGGATGGAACAAATGATTCAGCACATCTAGTTGTGCTAGAAGGAACTATGGCCAACAATATAGCTGTATGGAAATTTCAGCAGGTCCATGTAGGTAAGTCACAATACAGACCTTTAGGATTTGGGTACAAAAAGCTATGCCATACTCTGCAAATAATTATTCTGCATTCAAGAAAAGCTCCTGCCTCGGTACTGGGCCTAACAGAGCCTGATGCCTGTTGGGGTAACAGGTTACCATGTGACCTGAGCTGCCCCTTGTGATTTGAGTTTTGTTCCTGTGACTTGTCCTCTTCTGCTTCATGCACAGCTTTTCTTCTCACTGCTTTTCCAGCTGGCCTGCAGTAACTTCAGGCCACCATCAAAGGTAGAGCCTCAGATAGACTTCCTTACCTGCATCACTCTGTGGTTCCTGGTGGGTGGTGACTTTTCTCTGATCCTTCAACTGCTCCTGTCCAGTTCTTCACCTCCCTAGCTTCCACCACAGCTGTGATGGCCAAATGTCTGTAATAAATCCTGTATTCTATATCACTCAAGATGATTCTGCTTTCCTCATCAAACTCAAACTGGTACAACCACTGATGATGTATATGATTATACTTAATTTTCTTAACAGCTCTGCCTGATAGATTTCATTCCCCTGAACTGCAGCAGTTTCTTCAGCTTTTCTTACTCAGTCTGTAAGAGCTAGAATTGTTTCCAGAATTGTCTGTAGGAGTCCGTAATTGTTTCCATGGACTCTTTGGTCAACGCAATGGATAAGACTCTGAGATCCTTTCATTCACGTACTCTCCTCTCTCTGTGACCAATCTGGGTTATTAACTTTTAAAGCATCTAAGTTATGAAATGTTTCAAATATACACAGAAATTCAGAAAATAATATAGCAGACATTCTTGTACTCAATATTCCAAATTGCTATATTTGCTTCAGGTTAATTTTATATCTTAACATTTTTTTTTAAATGCTTCTTACTAGCCAGGTATAGTGGCACATGCCTGTGGTTCTAGCTACTTAGTAGGCTGAGGCAAAAGGATTACTCAAGGGCATAAGTTTGAGGTTGCTGTGAGCTATGACACCATGGCACTTTACCCAGGGTGACAGAGTGAGATTCTGTCTCAAAAACAACAACAACAAAAAACTTATTACGGCACTGTTTGCAAATATGCACCAGTATAATTGTATAAATAAATGTCATGTTCAAATGCAAATAAATACCATGTAGTAATTCAGTAGAACTTCCATAGCTGACCA
This sequence comes from Galagoides demidoff, assembly GCA_963574575.1. Classification (NCBI taxonomy): domain Eukaryota; kingdom Metazoa; phylum Chordata; class Mammalia; order Primates; family Galagidae; genus Galagoides; species Galagoides demidoff. The sequence continues at coordinate 12,096 of CAUYQV010059793.1, forward strand.
CCTTCTTACATTTACCACCTCCTTAAGTTGACCTAATTTTCACAGGCTAGACACACAGCACATGTATGTGTCAGTACAGTAGGCCCAGTTCCTTATATTGACAACTTCTGTATGTAGACCCATTTGTTAAAGTCCTTTGAGAGGTCAATTTGCAGAGGTTCCACTGCATTAATAAACTAGATCTATATTTTGGGAGGAAAAGGAAAATTGCAAGTGAATAAGAACAGTATATGAAATAGTATTCAGATGATTTTAAAGAGCTAACAGATCCATACCAATGTATGATTCCAAAATCCTAAACTCTTTTCCCAGAGCTCTTCCCTCAGGGCTTCTACTCTGGCTCAATGCATCCTCCATTCTCATCATCCCTGCCTCAGTTCTCAATTTCCATCTCACAGACATTTCTGAAATACCATTTTATCTCCTTCCAACTCCACATCTTGGCATCAGCAGCCCACTTACTGTATCAACCTGCTTCTTTATCTCCAGGAATTTACAATAACCTTTTACAAGGGAAAGCTTAATTGTGGGTCTTTCCCTGCAAAAGCAATTCATTGTACTTATTTATAAATATTGTAACTTTTTAGACTTGAAATTGATCTGTTTGAACACTAACCTCTGATTACACATCTGGGATGCCCCTCAATCCCCCAGTAGTGATAAAACATAAAAAAAAATCAGTGATACCAGATTTGGGTGACTATGGAGAAAGGTGAGAATATTTGGGCCCTTGCTGGTAGAAGTACATTGGGGTAAATATCTTGGAAGACTGTTCAACAATATCCACTAAAGATGGAGATATGCCTACTTTTTATGATCCAGCAATTCTGCTCCCTGAAAAATCCCAACAGAAATGTGTGCAACATGAATAAGAATGTTCTTAGCAGCACCATTCAAAATGGCCCCAACACAAATGCCCTTTGAAAGTCAAGTGGATAAGTAAATTGTGCTGTGCTCTCATAATGTGACAGTGGAAATATGCCAACTGTGGCTCCCACAGGCAGGTGATACATGTGTTGCTCCTGATATTGAGAAAGGGAAGCCAGACTCACAAGAGTAGGTGTGTATGATTCTATTTTATGGAAGTTAAAGACGATCTGAATAAAATTTCATTGTCCAGGAGGCAAGGGTTCATACTTGGGTGCTTGTGGTGGGGGGAGAAGAACAGAGAAATGGTTGCCATAAAAGTCAAGATAAAAGTTATTTTTGCTGGAAAGGGGTGTGTCAGGAAGCGGCACTGGGGTGTTGGTAGTACCTACTCAATCTGGGTGGCGTCTATGCAAATATTTGTTTTATAGTGGTTTGTTTTGCTATAATTTATGTTTTATGGACTTTTTTGTATGTTTGTTGTACTTGAAAATGATAATGGTTTTTAAACCACCACAAATCACAGCACTCTTATAAATTCACAGTGAGCATGCAAAGGGTGATTTGCAAAGTTCTTTTGAGAAGCCTTAAATTTCCAAACGCCACCCTGGCAGTGATTTCCCCTTAGAACTTCTATTTTCTGTCCAAGGAACGACATGTTCTTAGACCTCTTCATGTTTAGAGAAGGCATTCTTTTGCAAAGAAAATTTTATCACTTAACAGAATTGTCATATGTGTTACCAGACAGGGTAAAAGTGGGCAACATGAACCCCACCCTCACAAGCAAAGCGACATGCCAGGTACCCCCTGCTTCTCAGGGCACCTTGTTTATATTCCAAATCCCAGGCCTTTGTGGACCCTGGGGAATAACTGATACCAAAAAACACGAGGCCTAAGAATACAGTGCTAGTCAGCCGTGTACATTGTTCGTTCCCTTTTACAGACAAGGAAATCAAGGCACAGAGAAGTTAAGCAACTTACCTAGGGTCGCTAGGAAGTTGAAAACCCAGGCATTGGACAGAGGCTCTCTGACCTTGGAGGCTGCTTGAGTATCTACCAAACCATCCTATCCTCCCTACCATTGTCTAAATTGGGGTTTAGCACATAGTGAAAAACCTTTAAAATCTCCTCTTCCTGTAATCAAACAATCCATTTTGTTTGTCCTCCAAAATGTCTCTTGATTCTGTCCTTTATTTTCATTCCCCCTGCTGAACGTTGGCCCACTTTATCCCTCACCTGGTTTGCTGTAGGTTCTTCCCACAGCCTACTCCTCTCTCACCAGGGTTTATAAACTATAACCCTTTGGGCTCCCCAGTGCCCTGTTGCCTACTCTGTCAAGTCCAGACCTCTCTGGGACTCTGAATGTCCTTCGTGGCCCGGCCACTGCCCTTTCTTCAAGTGTCATCTCCCACTCATGTCTTTGCTCTACCTGCTAACAATCCCAGCCAATTTGCTGTACTCCCACACCCCAGGAATCCTCTAACCACAGTGCTCGTCTCTGCCTGCCCTACCCCCTGCATTTATGGCCCTCTTTCTGTCCCATTCATCCTTCCAGACCCAGTGCAAATACCAGCTCTTCTGGGAAGCCTTCCAGTGGGAACCTCTCTCCCCAATCTTGCTGTACCTCTCGTTGCCCATTATTTGAGCATACCCTGGCTGACATTCATCCAACTGCCATTCCCACTAGTCTCTAAACTCTTGAGAACAGAAACTGTGTCTCAGCTAAATTTTGATTTCCAAAGTTTGGTATAAAATAGCACTGCCTATTCAGTTCATATTAAGTGAGTCTGTGTCACCCACTTAGGTCACATCCAGTGGTGAGGACTTAATGGCACTGTGATATTCTCTTATCCTGACATTCTGGCCTGGTTCCTCCCAGACCAAAATGGCTAAAGCAGAAGTCAGGTGGGTAGAGATTTATCTTGGCCAACAGGAGACAACTGATACTGGGAACAGCACAGAGGACTATTCACTTGGGGTATAAGTCTGGCTGGAAAACCCACCTGAAATAGATTTTCCCTGTCCTAGTCTGGGGCTCCAAAGACTTCGCCAAGGTGAATCAGGACAAGGAGAAGTGGAAAATTCCTCATTCATATTTCACTGGGAAACTTGAACCAGAAATCAATGTTTCAGGCCCAGCCTGTCTCGTTTTTCCAGACAGGACTCCCTGATTCTCCCGTCTGCCCTAAAAGGAACTGCAGCAGAAGCAACGCAAAACTGCTATGAAGACTTTCATGTGGCTTCTCCTGCTAGAAAAACACAGTCCCCCTCTAGATGCTTTCAGAACACAGCATCATTGAGAATCTGGCTTTTCTTCCAGGCAGGGGATGGGAACTATTTTTCAAGGGAAAGCACACGCATAATTGCTGGAGAAATATACACATTTAATTTCTTTTGAGACCTTGAAGATTTCTTCCTTAAATAAATCATCCTGCATGATCCTATGACCTAAGACATGGAAGTGGTTTTGTCCTGGCCCTGGGCCGGGGTCTCTAGAGAGAAAAACTCTGTCCCATTTGGACACCCACGTGAACACACACGATGCTGCTTTGCTCTCCCCCAACGGGCAGACCAGATGGAGTTGCTGAAGTTCATCATGTTGTGGGTCTTTTGCCAGAGCTGAGCAGGTACGTGACCACCTGCCTGCCCTATAAATTCAAAGGAGCAGGATACAACTGCATTGAGGACTGCAAGCTTAAGCCATCTGCCATGTGGTAGCTGGCGGAGACTATAGAAACTGTCTGTGACAAATCTCTTGATTTACAGAGCAGGGCAGTAAGATCCAGACAGGAAAATCCTGTCACCAGTGTTTCCCAAGAACTGCCTCTGGAAAATCACCTGTGAACTGGTCACAAATACCACTGGCGGGCCCCAACCCAGACTCAGAGTCTCGGAGGATTTCCCCAGGAGCTGGGGTTTGACAGAATTCCCAGGTGGTTCTGATGCACCCTGATGTTCGGGAAGCTGTCCTGCGCTCTCTGGCTTTTCTGCGTGGACACAGGCCGGGTCTTTCCCACAGACCTGTTCTTTCATCTGGTTGTGCTTTCCTGCCCCTCCCACCGCCATCAGTCTGTCCTGGGCTTTCTCAGGTCTGGACCACCTCTCCCTGCTGGCCCCCCTCCCAAGCTCCCCTCTAAGGCTCCAGGCATTCTAAGCTGCGAACATCAGAAAAGGGAAACAGCATACTCTCTCCAGGAGTATGGGCGCGAGACATGGCCCTGGAGAGGGGTCAGTACTGTCCCTTCTCCCCTGCCCGCACCTGTTTCTTCCTCTGTTCCCCCTTGTGTATCAAGTGATGACATTACTCACGGAAGCAATAGCATCTGCTGTTTCTGGAAGCCAGAAGCACTCTGTGGCCTCAAGAGGGGTCTGCAAGATGATAGGGGCTTGGGAATTTCAGGACTTGCCTCAAGGCTTGCTGTCCTTGAGCTGTTTAAAAACAGCGATCATTTGCCAAGTGTCTCTGTAGACATCTAATGCCCATGGTTAGCACTTGGCTAAAATGCATAAAACGTTATAATCAGTTCCCACCAAACAACCACCTGCAGCTATCAGCCACTAATTTATATAAATGTCATTTTAAAATTCCTTTGTGAGTGAGTGATACTTCCTTGAAGGCAGGCTGTCTAGCCTTAGAGGAAGCAGAGGGATAGAAGCACATGACAATGGAATCTGGTAGCCACAGGACAGGTAGACATTCCTACACCTCTTACAATTGTTGGCCCCAGAGAACTTCCCTACTCCTACCTGGACTTCAGTTTTTTCATCTGAAAGGGACTGTGATTTCTACCTCCCAGAGTCAGTAGCATAGCATCTAGAACAGCACTTCTCAACCTGTGGGTTGTAACCCCTTTGTAACAATGAAAATACATCCTGCATATCAGATATTTACATTATGATTCATAACAGTAGCAAAATTACAGTTATGAAGAAGCAACAAAAATAATTTTATGGTTGGGAGTCACCACAACATGAGGAGCTGTATTAAAGAGTCATGGCAGTAGTAGGCATTAGGAAGGTTGAGAACCACTGATCTAGAACCCCCTTGCATAGTGTTAGTCCATCATGAATGTCCCCCGCCTGTGCCTCACCTTCATGTGCCGCTACTTCAGACACTGTGCTGCAAACTCTCCAGGTCTAGTTTCCTAGTTTTAAACTCTGATAGTAAGAGGGTCCTTCTAGAAAGAGCTCCAAGCTATTTGGATAGAGAGGAATAGTTTCTGAGTCATGACCACTGAAATGACACTATCTCAGATAAACACTTGGGATCCAGTCTCCTGGTGGCCACCAGAGTGGAAACCAAATTACTTACTTGAGTTAGATTAATTAACATGTAAGGCTCTCCTCATCATTTCAGACAAGCCCATTACAGTCATCTAAGTGTATTCTTTAAACCCCATACTTCTTCCAAGCCCTGCAGTGTACAGTGTCCCTTCTGTAGCAAGACCCTTCCTGCAACCAGACTCCTGATTCTTGTCCTTTCCACTCCTGGATTTTTCTATTACCAAATGCTAACCATCCGTGAAGGCTCACTTCCCTCAAGCCTCTCTTGCTTCCTTGCCAGCTACAGTATGCCCTTCTAGCCTTCCATCTGTATTTCTCTTACAGTGCTACTATTAACATTAAACTACATTGTATTCTAGATATGTGGGAACACATCCTACCAGATCATGCCTTACCAGACTCTCTACTGACATGCCCCGGGTCTCAAGTTTTCTCTGAATGCCCCCAGCACTTGTCACATAAAAGCTGTCCATAAAATGTTTATTGAACAGGGTCAAGGAATTCCAAGAATAAATTCGCATACATGAAGTCTTGTGTTTGAGTGTTTTTCTTATTTCAGGGCATGCTGGCAACAAGGAACAGTTGTCCTGTCAAACCTCATTATTGAGAGGATAGAGGGGTTTGTTACTGACCTCCAAGGAAAGGATGTGAGCATGTTGGGTTACAAAGGAACAGAAAAATCTCTCTGTGTCCTTCAGAGGTTACAGGGCCTCTTGTCACCTCTCTTTCTGCATGTCACCTCCTCCTCCTAGTAGACTGGACCTCTTTATAAGCCTCTGAGTTCATCTCTTCCATAATTAGGCATGCCTATGACTCCTGCTCTGTTACCCATAGTTCTAGTTCCTGTGCTTTCAGCCCCAGCATCTTCCTAACCTGAGTCTCTGTGTCACAGGCTCTCAGTCCAGTTAGCTGCCTGGGAGCAGTGTTATATGGCACCAGTGTGACTGCTTGGATCCTGCTCTTGCAGCTAGAGTTGGAATTTGGTAGTGGAGGGAGGGTGGTGATGTCTTCCAATAATTTATTATGGTTGGATGGTCATTCCTACCTAAATGTAAAACAACAACGTCTACGAATGCAGCGAAAGACCAAAGACTACAACATGGATCTGCAAAGGGGGGCAGGACACAGGCTGATTCCCGGTTTCACAGAAAGCCCTCGGATGCAGCTGAATGGGAGTCTCTGCGGCCTGGGAGAGCTGAGGGCTACTCACAGGCGGTCTCCATCTACCCTAGAACCTTCTACTTGCATTCTCATTTTCTTCCCAAGAGATACATGAATGAAGCAGGCAGGCCTGACTAGATGGATATGTTTGGTCTGTTCTCCCAGTAGCCAGCAGAGCCCATGCTAGGGTGGCCAGGTTGAGACCTGAGGAAAGGGGAAGCATGGTAATGGAGGAAGCGGGTCCATGGAGCAGGTGGGCACCTGCTGAGCCATGCAGGGGACACTGGAGAAGGGCATTGAATGTCAGTGAAAGCAGGTTCAGGCTGACACCCTTCCTACTGGGTCATTCTTATACACATCTCCTATTTTAAAGTCATCCTCCCATGACTGTCCTAGTCAGTTCAAGTTGCTATAATAACTACCACAGACTGGGTGGCTTACAAACAACAGAAATTTATTTCTTACTATTTTGGAGGCCGGATGTGCCAGACCAGTTTGCCAGCATGGTTGGTTCTAATGAGGACCCTCCTCCCGGCTGCAGACTGCCAACTTCTTACCATATCCTTGTATGGGGGAAAGAGAGTGAGAGAGCTCTGTAAGGCTCCTTTTCTGAGCACACTAATCTCACTCATGAGGGCTCCACACTTACGACTTTACCTCCCAAAGGCCTGTAGCCTAATACCATCGCATCTGGGGTTAGGATTTCAGTAAACACATTTGGGAGACACCCAAACATTCAGTCCACAATACTCTCTGGCTACTCTGCTAGTTTTCTTTTCAACTGATGACGAGGCCCAAATTCACACACACCCCAGAAGAGTCACCCACAGGAACCTGTGGGCCTAGGTCATTGCCAGAGAGATTTGGAGGGGCCCAAAGGATGGTACTTTAAAGGAACATTTTAGAACTTCAGATTCAAAGTGCATTAATGTATATAGTTACCATTCAATAAAAAAA
>CAUYQV010059794.1:0-11203 GCA_963574575.1 Galagoides demidoff
GCATCACAGCTCATAGCAACCTCCAACTCCTGGGCTCAAGCGAGTCTCCTGCCTCTGCCTCCCAAGTAGCTGGGACCACAGGTGCCCGCCACAACACCCGGCCATTTTTTTTTTGGTTGCAGCCATCATTGTTGTTTGGCGGGCCCGGGGTGGGGATTCGAACCTGCCACCTTAGGTGTACGTGGCTGGCGCCTTAGCCGATTGAGCCACAGGCGCTGAGCCGATTTCCAAATTTCTTAACAAAAGAGGGATTTTATGACCCCATGCTATTAGGTATTTAAGAAGGTACTATTTGCTTTTTCATAGGAAGTAACTGTTCATATATTACTTCTATAACCTAAATAATTTTTCTAATATTTAGGGACAATTATTTAGGACAAAGCCTAATTTAGTTTTCTAATCTCCTCCTGAAGTCTAGTTGGTAACCTTTCTCAACATTCTTCATGTTAACAGGGCATATTAAACTGAATTTGGGCAAACGTTAGGAACAGACTATTTGAATAATAACCTTCTTATGTTTTGATAAGTGCTCATTCACATACCGTAAGACAAAGCAAAGCACGACAAGTTGGAAAATAAATGAATCCTGACACATCAAAAGCATTTTCCTACCTCTGATATTTTATCTGTTTGTGGTCTGGATTTTGAGACACTGGAGAATGTTATCATGAATCCCAAATATAATTAAGTGTTTCTAGAAAAGAGACATCATTATTTGATAGCACAAATGGCTTTGGTATGATATCCACTGTCATTTCCCCTACTCTGTTCTTGTAAGTCATCCTAATTGAACAGTTAGAAGACACTCAGGCCCTGTCCACATAGGCAAAATCCGAAATGGCATTAAAGCTATGATAGAACATCCTGCTAAAAGATTACTCCTCCCGGGTGATTAAATCAAAAGCCAGACTTAAAGGAGGGGGAGAAGTACTAATCTCATACTCTTCTCCCATAAAGAAAATGACATCACCGTGAAACACAAGGGGTTTGTCTTTCATAAGACACAGAACAACAAAAGGATCGGGATCACATCCTAATCTTCCTGATTTCATTCCCAAAGGAGGCTAGGGCCGGGAACTCTGAATAGGGCACCCCCTCATTGGAATGAATACCAATTCATTCCAACTACATGATTAATACACACACACTGGGAGAAACATGGCATACCTATATCCCTGGGTACTGGTTTTTGTTTAAATAACTATTTTACTTGGTTACTTACTAGCATCCTAAACAGAATTTGTAGAAATTTTTATATCTACTCACGACCATTCTGGCCTCCATGGGGGGCTACAAACAGCTGGAAAACAGGTGCCTCAGAAAGTTGCCATCTGCCTGGGCCTGTGACCAGCATACAAATGTTCAACTCCTTGAACTAAGGCACAGAAATAATAAAAAGGGAAATTCCTCTATGCCTGCTTCTTTCTTGCTGAACAGCAACCGCCCCCTCCTTGAAGAATCTTCAATGGCAGCACTACCAGCAAAGGCCAAGGAGGGCTCTGAGTTCACAGCAGCCCTGCACACCTCTTCATCTCAGATCCTGGGGACACCTGGCCTACAGAGGCATGCTAATGGAGATCCATTCACTTCTTGATTCAAACTGCCACCTCTACCAGGGGATGTATTCTGAGCACCTGCACCCAATGTGGATTCTAAGTTATCCACATCCCCTTTATAATAAAGCCTCCGCATCATCTGGGAAGACTAGGCCCCACACATAAATAGAAGTGAGAAACCAGGCCTAAAAGGATACTCTTTATAAGATATGACCGTACTGTGGAAGAGAAAACTCTGCACGGTATAATCCATGGATTGTTGAAAGGCCCTACTCAGGCCACCCCTACGTGCCCACCCCAGAACTAGAGGGGTTTCTGAAAAGACCCATCGTACCCTATTTATCTGAGTCTACTTAGACCTAGATGATTGTTAGAGGGCTAGACATTGAGATCAAGGCACTACAACCCACATGCAGGCACAGGTGCTGATAATGGTGGCTTTCGACAGCCCAAGGGAAAGAGAATCTGGGGACCTATGTCCAGCTTTGTGTCAAAGAGTCTGTGGAGGAAACACAGCAGAGAATTGGGTATAGCACAAAACTTACCACTCAGGCCCAAGAGAAGTCAAACAAAGCCTTCTCAGAAAGAGAGGCTACAGAGAGACGATGAGAGCGGGTGATCCTGGCAGAACCAGACCATCTATGGTGAGTGCAAATAGCCCTCACCTGTGGAGGAGAAGCCCCTTCCGGCCGGGATCACAGAGACGAAAGCAGACTGAGGTAGTCACTGCTTCACAGCCTCTCTCCCCACTGACTATGGTTAAAATTCTTATGGAAAATTCTACTAGAACACAAAAGTAACTACCTGAAGGCTCTGAAAAGTGAGCAACAGGAGGCAGCTCAGAGAGGAAACTAAAAACGTGAAGAATATTCAGTACAGCAAGGAGATTGCTGAGGTTTTTCTTCTTTTTTCCCCTTCCTTATCTTTCCACTTTGACCCAAAGGGACACAGTTGTGGAACCATGAAGCAGGCATAAACAGCAAAACCCCAAGAGAAACTTCCATTTTCTGATCAGATGACTGAGAAAAAGATTCCTCTGATCCTGAGAGTATGGAAAGAATATCCTTTATTTTCCTAGTCTTAGCATTTTTAATTTCAGGTTACTATGAGGGTACGTACAATTAGGCTACATTACCTAACCTTTCCAAACCTGAAAGTATGGAAGAATATCCTTTTTTCCCCTAATCTTAGCATTTTTTAAATTTCAGGTTACTATGAGGCACAATTTGGCTACATTACTTGCATTTGCAAGGTGAAGTTCTAATTCTGAGTTGCAGTTGAGTCCTTCACCATGGAAATATGCTGTATACCTACCTTTAAAAAAAAAAAAAACATTTCTTTTTGGTCCCAGTCCTGACCTAAGGCCAGTCCCAGTTTTTGAGGGGCAATATCACCACTGCATAGACATTAATAACCTGTCTCTCTGGCCGCAAGAAAAGGAGACACTGTGGTCTGAAGGGTATGGAGAAAATCCCTGTTATTTTTCTCTCTCTCCTTTCTCTCACCACATTGAACTTGGGGGCTTCCCCCGCTATGCAGAATTATATGAGAGAATTAGGGGACAGAGTTACCACTGAGATAAACCCATCTTTCTGGCCAGAAGAATGAGGGAAAGGAGTTCTTGAAGGGGAAGACTGTGAGGCCAATTACAGAGAACAGAGAGCTGGAGGAAGGAATCCCCTCATTCTCGGTCTGAACCGACACAAGTCAGAGCTGCACATATGTGAAGCAAACCCAGAGAAGTCTGTCAAAGGCTTTGAGAACCGGCCAAGTCCCAAGCTAATCCCTAAGTGTCACATGTTCAGAGAAGGCCAAACAGCATTAAAAAAGCAAGGAAAACAACCAATATTGGATTCATTGCACACAGAATGTGCACTAGAACTCCCAGTCTGAGCCTGATAGAGATGGTTGCCTGCCAGCAAACAAACACAAGTCATCAACATCCTCCAGAGGATTTCAACAGTACTCAGAGTCATGTAACAGAATATTCAGAATATCCAGTATAAAACCCAAAATTGCTCAACATGATAAAAACAGGAAAAAAATCTAACCAATTCTCAAGGGAATAAACAATCAACAGATGCCAGTCCCAAGATGATTCAGGTGCTGGAATTTTAAGGTATGACTTTAAAACGGCTACTATAACTGTGCTACGCAATCATGCTGTGTAAGTAAATGCTATTAAAATGAATTAAAGGGCAGACCTTCTCAGCAGGGAAAATATAAATTTTTATTTACAAGAACCAAGTAGAAATTTTAATCTGAAAAGTACATTATATTAAAGTAAAAAAAAATTCAATGAATGAGTTCAATGGCATAATGCAGATGACATGGGAAAGAGTCAGTAAACTTTTAGGTAAATCAGGGGGAACTATCTAATCTAAAGCATAGAAAAAAAATGAGAAAAGTCTCAGGAACCTGCTTGACAGTATCAAAAAGGCTAACATTCACTACATTAGGGTCCCAGAAGAAGAGAAAAAGATCGATATAGAAAAAAAATAAATAAAAATACTTGAATAAATAATGCCTAAAATTTTTCCAAATTTGATGAAAAACATAAATTTACAAATTCAAGACCTCAATTGAACCCCAAACAGGATTAAGCTGAAGAAAAATACCCAATGCATCCTGATGAAAGTGCTAGAAAAATAAAAACAAAAATAATGAAAATGTCTCAAAAGCAGCCAGAGAAAAGCAACAGATTATATTTAGGAAATAAATAACTGCAGACTTTTCCCCAGAACCAGTGAAGGCCAAAGAGTAGTAAAATATCTTTAAAGTGCTGAAAGAAAAGAACTGTCGACACGGAATTCCATAGTCAGCAATAATATCCTTCAGGAATGGAAGGAAATAAAGACTTTTTCTGGAGTAAGAAAACTAAAAGAATACTACAGAAATTTTAAAAAGCTTAGCAGAAATGATACCAGATGAATCTTGGAACTACCTGAACAAAAGAAAAGCAACAGAAATAGTAAATGCCTGGGTCAATGTAATAGAGTATTTTTTCCTCTTAAATTTATTGAAATAATTAGGACTGCTGACTGCAGAATTATAACATCATCTGGTAGGGTTTTCAATGTATGTAGATACAATATATACAGTAACTATAGCGTTAAGGTGAGAGGGTAAAGGGAGCAAATAACCAAAGAAGATAAGTCAAAGCCAAGTAAGAAAATCCTAAACACTAAACCAGTCATGTAAAATATGAGTGGTTTAAACATGCCAATTAAAAGATAAATATTGTCAGATAGGATATCTTTTACAGACCCAACTACATGCTATCTATAAAAAAAAATTAAGTATAATTATAAAAATGGGTTGGGGCAAAATGATGGGAAATACATACCATGCAAATATTAATTTCAAAAAACTAGAATGGCTTTATTAATATCAGAAAAATTCAATTTCAGAACAGGAAACTGACCACAGACAAAGAGAGACATGACATAATGATGAGAAGACATAATAAACCTAAATGCACCTAACAATAGAGCCTCGAAACATGAAGCAAAAACTAGTAGAAAAGAGAAATACATCAAAGAAGATACTTGGATAACAAGCACATGAAAACGTGCTCAGCATCATAGGTCAATAGGAAAATGTCAATAATGAGATATTGCACATCTGTTAGAACACTCCTACCTGCCCCACCAAAATCTGATATTACCAAGTACTGGCAAGGGTGTGGAGCACCTGGAACTCTCACACTGATGGCAGGAATGCAAAATGGTAGAGCCATATTTGAAAACCTTTTGGCATCTGGTTATAAAATTAAACCTACTATATGACTCAGTAGTCATCTAACTCCCATACCGCTGGCTCACAAAACAAAATCCCAAAGCTACAGATGTTGGCATGGATGAAAAGGGAACACTTCTGCACTGCCGGTGGGAGTGCAAGCTAATATGTCCCTTTTGGAAAGAAGTATGGAGAATACTCAGGGATCTAAAAGTAGACCTGCCATTTGATCCTGCAATTCTTCTACTACCATGTTTCCCTGAAAATAAGACACTGTCTTATATTTATTTTTTCTCAAGAAGACATACTAGGGCTTATTTTCAGAGAATGTCTTATTTTTATTAAGTATAATACAATAATCTACATTTATTCAAATACAGTTAAGTCATCTTCTTCTGGAACCTGACAGGGAGAGCTGACCTTGTCAGTGGGGCTGGCACTAGTGATGCGTGAACTCCTTTCCCCTAGCCATTCACACACGCACAATAGGATGCCTGTGACTGCGGTTACCACACATGTACCTGTGCAAGTGTGAACAGCTCAGAGAAAGGAGCTATGGCAGATAAAAGGTATTCCAGTCTTCCTTACCGCTCCGCACCAAAATGCATGGCATGGCTATGCAGATATGCTGCATAGCCACACTCATCACTAGGTCTTATTATCGGGGTAGGGCTTATATTTAACAAATGCATAGAAATCCTGTTAGGGCTTATTTGGGGGATAGGTCTTATTTTCAGAGAAACACAGTAGGTGTATATCCAAAAGACCAAAAATCACTTTAAAACAAAGATATTTCCACCAGATTGTTCATTGCAGCTCAATTCATAATAGCCAAGTCATGGAAGAAGCCCAAGTGCCCATTGAGCCATGAATGGATTAATAAATTATGGTATATGTATACCATGGAATATTATGCAGCCTTAAAAAAGATGGAGACTTTACCTCTTTTATATTTACATGGATGGAGCTGGAACATATCCTACTTAGTAAAGTATCTCAAGAATGGAAGACAAAATATTCAATGTGCTCAGTACTATTATGAAACCAATTTACAATCACTCACACTTTCATATGAAGAATAGATCACAACTATGGCCCAGGATGAAGGGGAAGGTCAGATTGAGGGAGGGTGATGGTGGTATCACACCTATGGTGCATAATACAAGGGTACATGTTGGACCTGTTAATAGAGTATAAATGTCTTAACACAATAATTAAGTAAATGAGATGATGTATATATTAACCAGTGTGATGTAAGAGTTCCTAATTCTATATGAAATCAGCACACTGTACCCCACAAATGCATTAATGTACACATGATCTATGTGTTTATGATTTAAAAAAAAATTCTCCCTTTAAAAATAAATATGTATTGAAGAATGTCTCTAAAATTAACTGAAGCTTGCCTTTGGTTAAAACTGACTATAAAACTTGGTTAGAATGTAAATAGCACTACTGTATAATTTCGGTTTGAACTAAAAATAATCATCCATGTAAAGAGTGTTTATTGCTCCCTCAATTTTTTTTCTGAAAACTATTCCCACGATGATTCTTCTCACAGTAAAATCACATGTAATCAAAAAAATAAAAATAAAAAAGTAAAGAAGAGATCAGTGGTTGCCAGGAGTCAAGGGTGGGAGAGGAATTGATGTCAAAGGGACAGCAAGAAGGAATCTGGGAGTTGATGGGACTGTGTCCTTTTTTTTTTTTTTTTTTTTGGAGACAGAGCCTCAAGCTATCCTCCTGGGTAGAGTGCTGTGGCATCACAGCTCACAGCAACCTCCAACTCCTGGGCTCAAGCGAGTCTCCTGCCTCAGCCTCCCAAGTAGCTGAGACCACAGGCATCCGCCACAGTGCCCAGCTATTTTTTGGTTGCAGCTGTCATTGTTGTTTTGGTGGGCTTGGGCTGGATTCGAACCCACCACCTCAGGTGTATGTGGCTGGTGCCTTAGCCACTTGAACCACAGGTGCTGAGCCGGGACTGTGTCTTGATTGTGATGGTGATTACTTGATTCTGTGCATTTGTTAAAGCTCATTGACCCAAACACAAGAAAAGAAGATAACTTTACTGTATGTACATCTTAGAATAAAGTTAGTTTAAAACCAGTGTGATCAGTCTATTAGGTCTAAAGTGGTGGTTTTAAAGTCTGGAATCACCTGGGAACCCCAGTCCAGTTAAATCAGAATCTCAGAAGGTATGACGGAGGCATCAGAACGTATACTCAAAGCTTCACAGGCTGTTTCCTTTAACTTCATCATGATTATTTGTGACAACTAGCCAGCTAGGGCGACTAAGTTGCTAGTGGGCAGAGAAGCTTAAGCCACGTTATTTCTCTTTACCAAGATCAGAAATCCAACATCCTAAGCCTCATACAAATCCAGAATTTAGTAAAACGTCACTCTTACCATGCTCAAAGTTGTTTGTTTTTTTTTTGAGACAGAGTCTCAAGCTGTCACTCTGGGTAGAGTGCTGTGGTATCACAGCTAACAGCAACCTCAAACTCTTGGGCTCAAGCAATTCTCTTGCCTCAGCCTCCCAAGTAGCTGGGACTACAGGCGCCTGCCACGATGCTCGGCTTTTTTTTTTTTTTTGTAGTTGTCATTGTTGTTTGGCAGGCCCTGGCTCTGGTGTATGTGGCTGGCGCCCTAGCGGCTGAGCTATAGGTGCTGAGCCACCATGCTCAAAGTGTTTAGGAGGTATCCATGGATGTTGTTTGAGTGTTTTTTAAAACCTGATATAAAAATAAGGTATGGTTTCATTTGGGCATATTTTATACTGTTGCAACTTTGCCTGATCTGTAATATTGATGAGTAAATTCTCACAGAGGCAGTTGCAAAGCTCCCTGCATTTCTCGCTCCCATTTGTATCTATTTTGTTTAAATCTTCTAAGACTGCTTCCAATCTGCTACCCTAAACCGTTCTTCAGCTTTGCTTTCGGGGAGCAGTAACTCAATTAGCTGAGTTGGAAAACCTTGGATCATAGGTCATAAGTGTTTGTTGGAATTCCTTGGTGGGGGGTCTTAAATTGGGGGTGAAGGGATCCAGATACCAGAACTCTAAACTCAGATTTGGCCCAGGGTGTATACAATATGTTAGGATCCCCTCTCCTTTCATTCTAAAAGAGGCAATTACTATTTTATCTTCTCCTCTAGCTATTTCTTATCCTTTTGTGGTTTGAGGTGAGGGAATAGGGGAAGAAGGAGGGGGAAAGATGAAATCATCCAGGCAAGGATATTCAGAGAGCAGAAGGTTAGGAGGAGCAGAAGGAGAGATAGTTTTTGGTGACTTCCTGATTTCAGAAGCAGCTTCTGCTGGTTTCTTTAATTCCAAGACAGTCTCAAATATCTCCTTAGTAACTTTCTGGAGGGAGGCAGGTTTATCATTCTCTCTTTTGGATGATTCCAAGTGCCAGCTATAGTATGACCCACTATTCATTTTTCTTGAATCAGGAACCTAATTTCTCTACACAGGAAAACCAATTTGGGAATACTGAAAGTTCGGCATTTTGGAAACCTCAGACCGAGGTCATCCTTAGTAAGAGTTTTCATTAACATAAATCATTGCAAGTAGGACAGTGCCTGTGGCTCAAAGGAGTAGGGCGCTGGCCCCATAGGCCAGAGGTGGCGGGTTCAAACCCAGCCCTGGCCAAAAAAAAATCATTGCAAGTAGAGGCATTGTGATTATAAAAAATAAAACCAGTTGGGGATGCCTGAAGAGCTGCTGTTCTCCTTCCCTTTCCTCATTTTTAGAAGACTTGTTTTTCATTTTCTTTAGAAGAAGGAATGAAACTTAGTCCAGGGTTTATTGAATGGGTCGGAATGTGCTGGTTGTGGGTAGAACTCCATAGCGTTTCATCACTGAGTCCTTTTCACCCTCTCATATATCTCAGTTTCTCTCCTCAGGGGTTCACCATCTCCAAGAGGGCTCAAAACACTGAGTGATCAGCTGTTATATGCATTTGCTGGACAAGCCTTCTTTTAATTAATTTTGTTGGGAGGTTCCCCATAGAGCCACTTCACACTGCAGGGAGTCACTGCAGGTACTCCCACATAGATGCCCAGTCATCCAGGGGTGCCTTTTGGCCAGGAGGAGTCATGCCCTTTCTCTTTGGAGCTGAGGAACTCAGTCTCTCATTTATCTACAACAATGACAGTTTGGTCCCTTGTGCAAATGCACAGACAAGCCAATTAAGGTTAATTTTGAGAGAAAAAGGCAACAGAGAAAGCTCTTTCGAATACACGTCAGGGTGGCAACTGTGGCTCAGTGAGTAGGGTGCCAGCCCCATATACCTAGGGTGGAGGGTTTGAACTCGGGCCGGACCAAACTGCAACAAAAAATAGCCAGGCACTATGGCAGGTGCCTGTAGTCCCAGCTACTCAGGAGGCTGAGGCAAGAGAATCACCTAAGCCCAAGAGCTGGAGATTGCTGTGAGCTGTGATGTCACAGCACTCTACTGAGGGCAACATGGTAAGACTCTGTCTCTGAAAAAAAAAAAAAAAGAATACGCTTCAAAATAAAATTAGGATTCCAAACAACAACTTCCCAGGAAAAGAATCAACAGCTCAGAATAAGTTAGAAATATCAACCAAAGAGTGGGGAGTTTAGGTCTCAGGAAGATTCTCCAGGTTCCTCCCGAGGAAAGACTCAGTCACGTTGGATGAGCATGTCAGTGGACCCCAGTGGTACCTTAGCTCTAGGTTTGGGTGATTTCTTCAGGGATCTGAGTCTCCTCTGAGCCCCACACTGGGAATTGTAGACAGAAAAATCCAAGAAGTTTACTCTGAGCCAAATATCTGTGAAAATGGCCCACAAAGACACACCCAAGAAACCTTGAGCAGGTGGTCTTGCTTTGGTTGAGGTCCAGTTTGGTTTTATACATTTTAGGGAGGCAGAAATTAGATATAAAGTCATCAGTTAATGCATGAAAGGTGCACATTGGTTTGGCCCATTAAGGTGGAACATCTTGGAGTGGGGAGCTTAACAAGTGCTAGGTGGGTTTTAGAGATTCTGTAGTTGACAATTGGCTGGAAGACCTAAGCTTTGTCTAAAGACCTAGAGTCAGTGGAAAGGAATGCTTGGGTTAAAATGGGAGTTTGCTGGGATGCTTGAATGAACATAAGGGGGTCTTCTATCTCTCATGTGGTGCTGTACCAGAACAAGGTTGTGAAGCAAGCCACATTAGATCAGGTTTGGTTAGTGAGATTTTACTGTGCATAGGCATGACTCTCCATACCTCTCAGAAAGGAATTTGGGTGAAAGAAAGAGGTCAGAGTTCAGTCCTCAGGTATACTTTAAAAAAAAAGCAAACAAACAGATAAACTCCCCCAGCTGTTTAAAATATGGAGAAATACCATATGCAAAGTGTGGGCCTGAGACCAGCAGCATCAGCATCACCTGGGACTCATCCCAGCCCTACTGAATTAAAAACTCTGGGCATAGGGTCCCGCAGTCTGTAGTTTAACAAGCCTTCCAGGTGGCTTGAATTCTTGCTTAAGTTTGAGATCTATGTCTATGTTTCCTGCAATGTTGTTGTGACCACCTTCCCAGCCCATTTCCTGCCTCCTCTCCCCTCCCCCCAGAGTCAACTCCAGGAACAAGGCAAGTCCCTTCTCCCCCCCAAGGTGGCCATGAACGTGCTTCCCAGCCATGTTCCCAGGCTCCTTCCCCCTAGGGTTGCCAAGAACAAGCTTCAGAACAAAGAAGAAAAGTCCCAAGTTTCACAAAACCCCCAAGTTCTCAGTAGGTGAACAATGGTAGAAAACTCACCAAGACTTGATTAATTACTGTTGTATAACCATAACCATTGTGATATGAGATGTATCCATTGTCAACCAAAGCTGTATTAATCATTGTTGCATTACTGTAACCATTGCTGTATCCATGTAACCCCCCTTAACCAGCCACGTTT